>JBAIZL010000005.1:53428616-53606116 GCA_036971475.1 Prosapia bicincta
CAAACAACATATACAGAAGACATACTATACAGAAACCTCATACACACAGATCAAGAAATAGTGCGCGTAACTTCAACAAACACCGGCTTCACGGACGTAGCATCCACAGCAGAGAACAATCAGTGATTCGACAATGGTCAAAGACCGAAAGGTGCCTCATCACTCAAGGTAAAATTATTGCACTTAATGGTGGATAAAATTACTCAAAAATAGTAATATATTAACTTCATAAAGTCAGTGCAACGGAAAAACAATGGATAATATTAAATATCAAGAATATATATATATATATATATATTTAGGTTAGTTTTGGTTGGTAAAGATTATTTAGATTTTTTGGACTAGGAGACTGACAGACTTACCTTGGTAAGAGTCCACACTGTAGTCTTGAAATAGAAACACATAAAAGCACTTAAACAATGATATATTTCAACCACACAGTGGTCTTTGTCAATCAAAGAGAAAACACCACTGTGTGGTTGAAATATATCATTGTTTAAGTGCTTTTATGTGTTTCTATTTCAAGACTACAGTGTGGACTCTTACCAAGGTAAGTCTGTCAGTCTCCTAGTCCAAAAAATCTATATATGTATATATATATATATATATATATATATATATATATATATATATATAAAGAACGTAAGTCAAAATACAAATACAAGAATTATAATTGAATTTACAATTCAATTGAATTGTAAATTCAATTATAATTCTTGTATTTGTATTTTGACTTATGTTCTTTATTAATACACAAGAATACATATTGCGATATATATATATATATATATATATATATATATATATATATATATATATGAAGTTAATATATTACTATTTTTGAGTAATTTTATCCACCATTAAGTGCAATAATTTTACCTTGAGTGATGAGGCACCTTTCGGTCTTTGACCATTGTCGAATCACTGATTGTTCTCTGCTGTGGATGCTACGTCCGTGAAGCCGGTGTTTGTTGAAGTTACGCGCACTATTTCTTGATCTGTGTGTATGAGGTTTCTGTATAGTATGTCTTCTGTATATGTTGTTTGTAAATTCATTAAGTTGTTGTGTATGTTTTTATGAATTTAATGAATGAACAACTTAATGAATTTACAAACAACATATACAGAAGACATACTATACAGAAACCTCATACACACAGATCATGAAATAGTGCGCGTAACTTCAACAAACACCGGCTTCACGGACGTAGCATCCACAGCAGAGAACAATCAGTGATTCGACAATGGTCAAAGACCGAAAGGTGCCTCATCACTCAAGGTAAAATTATTGCACTTAATGGTGGATAAAATTACTCAAAAATAGTAATATATTAACTTCATAAAGTCAGTGCAACGGAAAAACAATGGATAATATTAAATATCAAGAATATATATATATATATATATATATATATTTAGGTTAGTTTTGGTTGGTAAAGATTATTTAGATTTTTTGGACTAGGAGACTGACAGACTTACCTTGGTAAGAGTCCACACTGTAGTCTTGAAAAAGAAACACATAAAAGCACTTAAACAATGATATATTTCAACCACACAGTGGTCTTTGTCAATCGAAGAGAAAACACAAAAAGAACACAGCGTCTTTTTGTGTTTTCTCTTCGATTGACAAAGACCACTGTGTGGTTGAAATATATCATTGTTTAAGTGCTTTTATGTGTTTCTATTTCAAGACTACAGTGTGGACTCTTACCAAGGTAAGTCTGTCAGTCTCCTAGTCCAAAAAATCTATATATATATATATATATATATATATATATATATATATATATATATATTTTCTTGATATTTTACGTCATCCATTGTTTTTCCGTTGCACTGACTTTATGAAGTTAATATTTTACTATTGTAAGTAACATTACAGATAACATTAGAAAAATAGCAATAGAAAATGGATACAACAAACACCTTATAAAAAACATATACAATAAATTTACAAAAAAACCTAACCTCAACACAACACTACAACCTGAACACAAAAATAATAAAAATAAAAAAATTTACCTAAAATATAAATACACCAATAACAAAATAGAAAAACTAATAAATATATACAACAAAGAATACTACACTCCAACATACAAACCAAACAACAAAATAATAAAATATCTTAATAACACAAACCAAAAAACAAATACAGAAAAACATAACCTATCAGGAGTTTACAAAATTACATTTAACGACTGCAATGCATTTTACATAGAGAAAACTACCAGATCATTTAAAATAAGATTTGAAGAACATTACAGAGCATTCAAAAATAAAAATACAAAAATATCAAATGTTGCAGCTCACCTAATATCATATAAACATGAAATAACAAACTACGAAAATAACCTAATAATAATTGAAATAAATAATAACCCAATAGAATTAAACTCACTAGAAAAATACCACATTTATAAAAACACACACATTAATTTAATGAACCTACAGACCACATATACAGAAGACATACTATATAAAAACATCATACACACAGATCAAGAGAAAATGAGTGTAATGTCAACAAATACCAACATCACGGACCGAGCATCTATACCAGAAAAATATCAGTGATTCGACAATGGTCAAGTGACCGAAAGGTGCTTCATCACACAAGATAAAATCATTGCACTTAATGGTGGATAAAATTACTTACAATAGTAAAATATTAACTTCATATATATATATATATATATATATATATATATATATATATATGCTGATACGTATTCCTTCACGGATGGAAAAATATGATGAATAGTTACTATCTGGAGTACATCCGTTCATTCTGCAGTACATAAATTCGCAGTTCCGACGTTTCGGTTCTCATTCTTCTACTGTTATTGGGTTCACCTCGTCAATGCTGGATGAGATTCAACGAAACGTCGGAACTGCCAATTTATGGACTGCAGAATGAACGGATGTACTCCAGATAGTAACTATGCATCATATATATATTTATTTTTAGGTTAGTTTTGGTTGGTAAAGATTATTTAGATTTTTTGGACTAGGAGACTGACATACTTACCTTGGTAAGAGTCCACTCTGTAGTCTTGAAATAGAAACACATAAAAGCACTTAACCAATGATATATTACAACCACACAGTGGTCTTTGTCAATCAAAGAGAAAACACAAAAAGAAATATGAGAGAATGAAATAAAATAAATATCGTAAAATAAATAAATATTCTCTTTGATTGACAAAGACCACTGTGTGGTTGTAATATATCATTGGTTAAGTGCTTTTATGTGTTTCTATTTCAAGACTACAGAGTGGACTCTTACCAAGGTAAGTCCGTCAGTCTCCTAGTCCAAAATATATATATATATAATAAACTGGACATGACTAGCTTTGATTGCTATAAATATTTTAAGGGTAAGTTTTATCTGTGGTATAAAATAAAACTAGTGTTTTGAATGCTGTTAGTTAATCAAAACATGTATTTCTCACACCTCTTATGAATCGATATGGTCTAAATTATTATATATTTTTTTAATTTTAAAAAATACAAATAATTAATGAAGAACTTTGTTGTAATAATTTAAGTAAGGTAAAATTCTTCAAATTTCATTGCTATTCAAAGCCTGACATAAGGCACACACTGCCTTTGAGATTATGTCTTGTAACAAAAGTCTCTAGACTTCTAGAACTTAACAAAACTGATGCGAAATGATCACAGAAAATGTGTTAACCTGTTTTGCTCTATTTTGTACCTTTCAATAGGCTTCTAGTTTTATTACACTTTCAGTAGTTTGTGTGCTATCCCAAACCACATAAGTTTAATGTTTTTTAAAACAAATGCTAGAAGAATGTAACATACAAATTAAAAATAATGTTAATATATATTTTGTTACAGTTTTACAGAGCTATGTGCCTAGTGTACGTGGTATTGGGATTAGCCTGGCTAATTGTATCATTTCTGCAGTGGCGAGACCTATTACGGATACAGTTTTGGATTGGGGGAGTTATATTACTTGGAATGTTAGAAAAAGCAATGTTTTATGCAGAATATCAAAGTATAAACTCTACTGGACAGTCAACTCCTGGAGCAGTGCTTGTAGCAGAATTGGTCAGCTGTGGAAAACGAACACTAGCACGAATGCTGGTCATCATTGTCAGTTTAGGCTTTGGAATTGTCAAGTGAGTAGAGTGAATGTCTTAATAAGGGTCTAAAATGCTCTTAAAAATATCTATTATAAAATATTTTGCAGACTTTTTTTACAGTTTCACACAATGCGTATTCAGTCTAATTATAACAACCCACTCCCTTCATTATTCCATTCTCCACATTCTCCTTGGAGTTTAATTTTCAGCACTAGGTAATGGAGTCCAGTGTAAGCTACTTTTGTAAATGGCCAGTATTTCTTAATTGCAAGAGTGGTCTTTAGATCTTTTAACTAAGTGTCATTGTAATTTTGAGTTGTTTTTAGCCAATTATGATCTGGTATGTTATATGATTCCTTCTTCTAAATGACATGTATTGAAAAATGTTGAGCTAGTCAAGTTAAATTAGCTATAAGTTATATACAGGGTTTTACTAGGAATACCATAGATTTAAAATTAATTTTTTAAAAACAACGTATTCTTCAAACTCAGAATTTTAAGAAAATTTACAAAAAATGTAGTAGCAAACATAACATTATATATATGTAGATGGCACTCTTTCATTTGAACACATGTTTCCAAATGTTCTATGAGGCTACACATTAAATCTTGTAATGTTTCTCGCGGAATGGATGGGATTTCTCTTCAGATAGCTCCTTACAACTTTAGTAATGTGTTGGTCCTACAAACCTATTGTTCTTTCCTCAGCTTACAGTCTCGACTTACCCTCTATTTTTTCCTACTAATAATCCATTTTTATCTCTGACCAGCTCAACATCATCCTCCAGTTCCCTAATGGTATGATACACCTTGTCCTTAGGGAAGTAATGATCTAATCCTTGAGTTTGAACCCTGGTTCGAAATCTGCCTCCCAAAAAATTAGATCTCTTAGAAGAATTAACTTCTGAATTTATATTAAAACCTTTAATATAAGTTAGTGATATATAAACCCTTTAGACGTTATCAGGGTCACGGATTCTTTGTGAGACGCTCTGACTTGAAGACCGAGTTAAGGTTATACACTAGTGAAATTTTTGTATACAAAATCTAATTGGAAAGTAACATTTTGATTTCTAATTATTTTCTGCCTTATTTTTTAAATTCTTTAGGTTTACAGGTTTTTGGTTACATTCTAAAATTATTGAGTTTAATTTAAAATGACATCATTTAACATTTTATACAATTAAATTTAATTTCAGTTAGTTTTAACTATATACAATTAAATATTCATTTCATTTAGTTTTAATTATCTTATTATTAATAATCTCCTTATTTACTTAACATTTCTTTATGATTTCCCTAAATTCAAAATATATTTCATAATCATTTTGATCTGATAAAGTAAAATGTTACCCCTCTTCTAACCTAACCTAGTTTGATTCCATTTCATGAATTCCCGATTACATAATTTTACAAGTATTATTTATATGGGACTTTTTACATTTAAGCTACCTACATAAACAATTATCATATTTTATTACCAATAGCTTTATTATTCATATTTCATTATTTGTTTAATAAAGCCATTTTAATTTTATATTTAAAATAATTATTAAATTTTCATCACCAGGCAAACGATTGTGTGGAAAATGTTTTTTTAAATAAATTTATTAGCCTAAGAAAAAAATATTTTTTCTTTAGTTGTTTATATTTATGTCTTGAAACACACAAATTTCATGGCGTCATTTCAATCTTTGAATATGTAACTGGGTTTTTTACAACTTCAGATGTTACTCAAATGATATTATTTCGTCGAGACTGGACTCTCTGATACCTAGACGTGTAGTCTAAGCTCTTTTTAACTCTTTACCAGACTGAGGCTGTAGCCTCATCTTGCTGAAAACAAATGTTTTACATTGCTAAGCAAAGATGGCAACATGCAGGCCAGAAAAAATTAATAATCATTTCCAGGTTGCAGTAACAGTAACTGTCTGATTGTTATCATTCTCAGACAAATATGACTTGATGATCCCCACTTCTCCTACCGCACACCACACCATCACTTGATTCTGTGTAAAGAGCTCTCTTGCAATATTTGTGGATTTTCTGAAAACCAAAATCTAATGTTTACAAAACCATCCAGATGAAAATGTGCCTTGTCGCTCATGAGTAAAACTATTTTTGTTTTCATCTAAGATTTCCATCTTTTGCAGACAAAATGTCTGTAATCACCGGAGTTTAGTTGTTGACATACCGCAAGTTTATATGGATGGGACTTGAGGTCTTTAACCAGAATGATTCTTAACGTAGAGGCAGAAATGCTGAGGTTTGAGGCTCATTTCCTTAGTGAATGGTTTTAACACATTGGATATGGTCCTGAAAATCATCATTGAAAATGTTCATTGAAAATATATATATATATATATATATATAAATGATATTAATTTTCAACAATTAATTTAGCATATATAAAAAGGGAATTTAAACTTAGAGTTACAATATACATTTTGTCCTGTTAGACTACTTAAAATTATTAAAATCTGCAAAGGGTTGATTACTCTAATTAAAGGTTTTTCCTGTCTAACCTTATTTTCACAAATGACACAATAATTTAAAAAATACAATCTGTATTTTCTACAGGCCACGTTTAGGTCCAATGCTTCATCGTACTGTAGCTACTGGAATCCTATATTTTGTCTTAGCCTCATCTGAAGCATATTTAAGAATAATGAAGCCTAAATCAGATGCAGCAAATCAGATGTTTATAGCGAGTGTACCTCTAGCTGTGTTAGATTCTGCTATTTGTTGGTGGATATTTACGAGTCTTGTTCAAACAACACGCACATTGAGGTTAAGAAGGTGAGTTATTTATAGAATGTTATTATTATGAACATTAACATTATGAGACTGAGTGAATTATGTAAAAATGTTATTATATTTATTCTGGTACTATTGAGTATTTTGTTTATTTCAAATTAAAGAAAGATGTAAAGTTTGAAATATTTGAAAGGTGTTACATACTTATCTTTTTATGACAGAACAAACATTGGAGCTGTATCATGGAAACAGAGATAATATTTCTTAAAAGATTTATTGGAAAAACAAGAAATGTTCACATTAGAGAATAACTATCTATTTAAGAAATTCTAGAATGAGGATTGTCGACCAAATAAATCAAAATAGGTGGCTAAGGAAATTTATTGAGACAAAACCGGCGGCACAGAACCACAGATAAGAAATGAAAGCTATATTTTGCAAAAAAAAGAAGAGTAAGGAAAAATCCAACATTTTTGTTTTATTTTACAAAAAATTTAATTTTAAAAAAATAGGTGTTTAGAAAAAAATGAATATAGTAAAACCTCCATTTTTTTGTTTAGGACGTATTTGGCAGCTAATACATGTCTTTGGTCACGGTTTAAAAGATGTTTACTTCAGATAAATAATTGTACAGTCATTTTGTTGATCTGTAGAATGAAAAGTAATAAAAGAACTAACTATTCACATACAAAAGCATCACACACACACACTTGTATATAAAATGCTACCTGTTCCAAATACTGAACACATTAAAATAGAATAAACTATCTTGTTTTCAAGTGGCAAATCTTGTTCTAACGACCAACAGTGCTACTAGGGTCCAAAGTGGGTCCTTTAAAGTAGACCTTTAAAAAAATACAAAGACTATTTTTGGGGTTCTAATAAAAGAAACCTTGAGTGTGGATCATTTAAATTTGTTGATCTATTCAGAAGATAAGAATCTAGAGCCTGTTGCATCCAGTAGAATTTTGCAAAATCCAAAATTATAAGTACTGGTCTGGGGAAGAGAAATAGGGAGATGGCTACTTGCTACAAGCTTGTGCTAGACAAAGCAAAGAAAATTTAAATTTAGACTTAGGATGTGGCATAAGGAGATGTTTACTCGTGTGGATGAATAAGGAATATAAGGATAAAAGAAGGCTTAGAGAAGGGTCATAAGCTAGAGTTTACTTAGTACTACCCAAATTCAAAATTGATAGAAATTAAAAAGATAGGCCTGGAGAGAATCATAGGGTGTGTTCCCTTATGTGTTCTACAAGAAGGAAAGAAAATTAAAGATAGACTTAAGAAAGGCACATAGAGAGATATATAACTTCAGAGATATATAACTTCATGGGCTTGGCATATGTAAAGGACTATCATAGGTCCTAACAAAGTTAAATCATTGCAGAGTTTGACAGCTGTCAGGCCTAGGATAGGGCCTTCTAAATATATCTGCATTGTACGGATGCAATTGCATTTTTTAAAAGTATGTTATCTTCAGTCAGAATAATTTTAACACCAGGAAAAAGCTTTGTTGAAAAAACTTTAGAGTTATAAACCAAATGAAAAACTGTGTTTGTTTGAGTGTTCATGTGTTAACCAAAATATTAAAATACAGTAGTTTCTAATTCATCATGATCAGGACTGAAGGGGTGAGTTATTTGAGAAAAAAATTGAATTATGGAAGTCGTGAAATTAACATGTAATTGTGGGTAAACATGGTACATAAATAGGTTTGTAATGTAATGAATGTTGTACTTACATGATTTATGTCGGCTGGAAAATTCAACAACACTATTACCCAACAACACTATAAAAACACTAGTAGCCTGCAGTATAGTTAGTAATAACAAATATGCTATGTTACTCTATTTTCGTAAAAGACATAAAAAGGACATTTTATAGTACCTTGTAAGAATAATAACACCAGCAAGAAAATATATGGTTTAATTAATCTATTTACATTTTAGTTTTTAAAAAAGTCTGCATTTTCTTTTGTAGTAAGAACTATTTTTCTTTTGTATTACAAGCTGCCGAATTTGTTGTAATACTATCAATTTTGACAGTTTTGATTCTTTTTGTTTCTCATAGCACCCAATGCATTTTGTTACCATTTTATCTACTTCCCTATAAGTCACTTTATTTTCTGGGCAGAGTTTACACTCTTTTTCAATTTCTTCAATAAATGTGCCTTTATCTTTAACATACGTGGCAATTATTTTATTTGTTAAAATTGTGTACCCAACATCATTAGTATCTTCTCTCGTCCATTCTATTAGATCTTCTTAAGTTATTGCTTCTGTCCAGGTATATTTTGACATATTCCTTTTAATTTTGAATAATGTGTGCTTTTTAAATTATCGACAGTTTTCTATATAGCCTATTGCAAATGTCTTTGTGCCAAAGTCAGTTTTTCTGGGCCTTCCGTGCAGTAATTACTTCCATAAAGAAATAGAAATTAACATTTCATTCCAGTTTTGATACCAAGCTATTTATTATATGACATATAATTTTGATCAGAAGAAAATGTTGAACAAAATAATATGCTTTTGGTTTGTGTACCTTTACAGTCTTAACTGTTAAATTTAGTTAAATCTCATTATTTCTTCACAATATGTATCAAGGTTTTAAATTTAGTCTTTAACGATAAAAAATAAGCATTTTCAAAGTTAAATGTACAAAAATTTCCAAATTTATTTCTTAGCTTGAATATATAAGTAGTTATAAATACTATAAAAATTGTGCAAATTACAAACAAAAGACCAATTTTACTACAGAAATGAAAAAAATTAAAACTTTCAAAAATTGTTGTAAAAAGATGTAGGAGTATATAAATTATTGTTTCAGAAACCTTGTGAAGTTGAACTTGTACAGGCATTTCACCAATACTTTAATATTCGCAGTTGTATCCTCCATTGTGTTCATGCTATACTCTATTAAAGCTCATTACTTGGTCAACTGTTTATCTGTAAGTATTACTTAAGTAATTGTAGCTATTTTGTTAGTATATATGTATTCAGATACACACCCAGAGTTCTTTGAATTTCCTGTCGTTAGCAACGTTTTACAAAAATCAAATTTGTATAAAATGTGGATTTTATCACTTTCAATAAATCATCTATTTACATTGTTCTATTATAATAGGAAAATGGTGGATTTTTTTATTATTTATTGTAAAAAATTCCAATTTTCTAAAAAATACTTATAATTTTAAGATTAATTTGTATATTATTTTAAACAAAGATTGTGTGTGTAATTTAATTATTTGGTAAATTTAAAATAAAAATATAACAACAATTCTATTTTAAAAATAACAAATTTCTACTCTTACTTTATATTCTGGCTTCACACCCAAACTCAAAGAATCAATTTTAATAGCCAAACACATGAGTGGTTCCTAATATCAAAATATAAGGAAATGAAACTGCTGCTAAATTGTCAAGGAATATTAAGCACAGGTGAAAGGCAGGACATATGCTGAGACGCAGGTGGTGCAGCACTCTCAAGCCACGTTTTGCAACGCAGGACACGTAACACACAAATCTTTTACCAGGGCATGTTGAGACATAACACGCGGCACACATATGCCATTTTTGCCTTGAAAATGGAAGATACCAATACTAACTCATCTGAGTCCGATATGGAAATTGAGGAATTGGTTCTGTTATACAGCGTTTCCAAAATTTAAGTAAAAAGTGTGTGACAGAGTGAACATATGAAAATACGAAACAGACACATGGCTATGTTGGCCCACAAAAAGTCTTTATACGTTTTCTTGCTATAACCTTCATGATTCACATCGTATAGCACAGGTAACTCGCACAGAGTTATTAGAGATTTTAAAAAATATAAGAGTTAAAGATTTTTAAAATACAAGATTTTGGTACAATGTGTGAGCTACTGTTGAGGTTTGTCCTTTACCAGATTAGGAAATATGGCGGCACAGTTTTCTGCCATGTGTTGTGTTGCGTGCACTGCGCCGCCTGCGTCTCAGCTTACATCCTACCAAAGACTCATAGAAGTGAGCTTCAGCATTAATGTTAAACAAATTCAGGAGGTAAATTGAAAAGAATAAAGATATCTAATGAATGGAAAAAATAGGAAAATATACTGGAGACATAGAATATTAACAAAGGAAGACCAAGAAGGAAAGCAATAATGGTTTTAATAATTGGTCCTGACAGCCTTGTAGTACATTTCGCAAGAAAAAACATATTGATTAAATTAATGTACTATTTTCTAGACCCCAGATTCAACATGGATGCAGATTATCTTTTATAAGTTTTGATCATCACCATATAGCCATCCTAAATCTATCCTGGGTATTACAACAAAAATTGAATAATTTTTGTCTTATCTATAGATTTTTTCCTAAAGCTCTCATTATGTTTCATTTATTGTATTCTGATTTGGAGTGTGTATTCACTACAGATTAGCCGAATTCGACTTAAAAGCTCACTGGTCAGCTCCTTATGCTAGTATAATTCAATAGATGTCAACAAACCTAACTTTGTTTAGTCTGAACTATAATATAAATGTATTATTTATAAGTTCACTTCTGTCAGTGTATAAGAAACTTGTCTATGAGGTTGGGTATTTTGGAGGCAACATGATGTTGGTTTTCAGTTGCTTTGGAATGTTACCTGTTGGTGAAGGAAGAAGAGATTGAACCACTGGCAGTTGAAAGTCATACATTGATCCAGTTGGTTAAATTGATTATTAAGTAAAGTATGTAAGAGTTTACTGTGAAATATTATTATTCTGTGAACATTAATATTTTGTGTGCAACATATTTACACATTGCACTTGTTTGTATTATCTTGGCAAAAAAACCACTTCTTACTGATTTATTCAGCAGACGCGTTTCGCGCTAGGTCAGGACTTTTTCAATGCTGTGAATTACTGACAAGACTGTTGCTCAGGTGTGTTGTGTTTGTGTGAGTCTGTGGTGTATTTTTGTTCTGTGGTGTGTCATTGTTCATAGAGTAGTTGTTAATTGTGTGCTCAAATATAGTGTGATTGGTAGTGTGTTTTGTCATTTAGAATGTCCCACTCCCAATCAAACACTATATTTGAGCACATAATTAACAACTACTCTATGAACAATATAACACCACAGAACAAAAATACACCAGCATAATTTCTATAAAAACCTCAAGATGTACAACACAAAAACTGCAAGTTTTAAATATTTACACAGTTTCAACAATAAGGCATATTTCATTTGTTTTTGACAGATACAAAGATTAGACATGTTTTGGTACGCTCTTATATTTGTTTGCTTTAAAAAAATGGATCAAAGAATTTGCATAAAATTTTGTGTAAAAAATGAAACACTTGAAATGTTGAAAGTAGCATTTGGGGAGTCTGTTTTGAGTAAAAAATGTTTATCAGCTGTACAAGATGGCTGAGAAAGTGATAATGACAAACCTGGACAGGCTAGCACCTCAACAAAATAAAAGCGTTAATATGTTGAAGAAAATTGTTTTGCATGATTGTCAAATCGCTATTAAAGATATTACTGAGAATATTAGCATATCAATTGGCTCATATGATGCAATTTTTTCAAATGTTTTGGGCATGAGATATGTTAGCAAAGTTTGTTCCAAAACAGCCTAATTTTGGCCTGAAGAATTGTTTGAGCTTGGTTCAGGAGCTGTTGAATGACATCCTGATTTGCACAAAAAAGTCATAACTGGAGACGAATAATTGGCATCTGGTTATGACAATAAAACCAAAGCCCAGTTGTCCCTATGAAAGAGTCCAGGAAAACCAAGATCAAAACAAGCATGTTGATCTAACTGGTGCCACAACTGGCTTGGAAGGACATTGTGTTAATTTCTGTCTGCCAAAGAAAAATACTGTTGTCAGAAAGTTATACAACTGTATTTTTATTTACAAGAGTTCAAGGAATCGCGATTTATAAAAATGTCACTCATAGGCAATAAGCTATTCCTCAGTAAAATCGATTATAATATGTGTCCCATAAGAGACTAATATTGTCTGTTAATTGATAGATAAATACCAGCAAGGGGAGGTGATAGCCAGTTCTAGAATTAAATCTTTTCAATTATTGATTCACAATCAAAAAATAAGGGTATATTTTAAAAAACCTTATAGGAATAACATTTTGTTTTAACATCAGTTTTTTTTCTAGGAAATTGATTTATTATTGTCTCTTCCTTTTTATCTTTTCCAAAGCTCCAAATAAAATTTTTTTTTGTCAAGGTAATTTTTAAAATACTCTTTTGTTAAGTTATAATTACCCATTTAAACAATATAAACATTAATTTTTTTCAGACTTGGAAAGAGTTATGGGTAGATGATGCTTATTGGAAACTTCTTTTTTCTGTTATATTACTTGTAATCATGATTCTGTGGCGACCTACGCAGAATAACCAAAGGTAAGCTATTTTTATCTGATGCTTTATTAACAATTCTGTTAGTCCACTAGTAATTTTGTTGCTGGAGTAATAAGGATATACTTATAATGAAGAATAATAAAAGAAAAAAGTGTAAGCCTAATGGTATTGTTATTCTGTTGCATAAAAATGGATGATATGACATAAAACTGAATATATAAAAAGATGTATATACAGGACTAATCATAAGGTAGATTAAGTATTGTGACTAGATACACAATTAATCATTATGCGTTTTGTATTTGACCTTTTTATTTGTCAAAAAGAGTCAATTATCTACAATTTTAACATATCTGCTCTTTGCATTCAGGTTTTTTTGCGGTCATTTCAGGATGTTATGCAATCTATTGAATATGTTGAGTAATTGTAAACCTCTGCTTTTCCTACTGATGTTATACTTTTTGCAATTGAAGTATTTTGAACATCCTGTATCTGTAACAACCTCTATTTGTCTAAACATCAGAACTATAGAAAACTGATAATTCTGAAAGGAGAACATCATTTGAAACGTGCCCATTGTTAAGATTTATCACTAGATAAATAATTACTGCACTTTAAATATGTATATAGATCCTAGCAAAAATTTAGAATATTACACCAATACATTGGGCATTTATTAAAGTACTTCAACAACTACCTAAGAGACTCTTAAGAAAAATCAGGATTAAATCATCATTTTCCACAGATGAAATCCAAAACTTCAGGCTTTAAATTTTATATTTATTCTGTTCCTTCAATTTAACCTCTCACTTTGTTTTTTATGGGTTTTTGTGTTCCATGACATTTGATACTTAGTAATATTAATATACAGGGTATTTCAGGAGGAATCTGCCATACTACAAATTTTGGAAAATTTTATTCTCCAAAAAATAATGTAAATAAAGTCAATCAAAAGGGAATAGTTTTCTTTTAAGAGATCCCCCCAGATTCGAATTCCTTAAATTTCTTTGTATGAGGACACATGAAGTCATTAGTGTAAGCTCAAAAATCAGATAATGAACATGAACTTTTAATCACAATCATGATTCCTTCCCGAGAAATAAAAAAAACAGTCCAATAATGTTAGAGAATGCAATGGCCTCTTTAAATCATCGGGCTGAAAAGTGTATTAACAAGGAGGTGGAAATTTTTAAGCAGCTCTTCTAATACTGTTATCAATGGAAGTTGATTAAGTAATTTTATGATTAATAATGTAGATTATATAAATAAATTTTCGATTTGTAATAAAATTATTTTTAGAGACATTGCGTACATTTTGTTACATTTTATCATTCTTTCATCGTACATTTTGTTGGCAATGTGTGATTTTCATAATTTTTAGTTTTCTGTGTTCCTTAATAAAATCGAATTTAAAAGAAAACTTCTGTTTTTATTGACTTTATTTACATTATTTTTTTTAGAATAAAATTCTCTACATATTTTATTGAACATTTTTCTTTGTTAATAGGCAATTTAATGGAGTTATTGTAGTCCAAACACAAAAAAGTGTGCTTTCAACCCTAACCTTTTTTGTTTTAACCTAATTTTTCTTAAACTATTGAAGTTCTGGAACAGGTTTTATACAATTTGTCAGCTCATTTTACATAAAACTTATCTCATAAGCAAACCCAAATAATGCCCTAAATATTTCAGTGTGTGTTAATTTCACTGAGGGTGCTGAATTTCAGGTTAAATCTTTGACCCTATATAACTCTCTAACAAAGCCATATTTATATGAGCCATGTTCCGAATCCATGTTTATATGAACTTTTCATTACTTTGGTGAGAGGAATAAGCTTGTGCATTCCTCCTGGCAGATTCCTTCTGAAACACTCTGTATATACATTAAAAATAATTACATATAATCATTATAAACCAAAAATATAAAATTGTATTATATTTTATTTACTCTAATTTTCTACGATAATTTATTTAGTTTTTTTATTATTGTTATATATTTTATATTATTGAATAAAAAAATTGTAAAAGGCTAGACCTAGTTATAAAATTGGTGAAATAATAGTGAATTCAGAAGTATCATTTTTTATAATGAAAGTTAAGTCATGTGATATTTTTTCTCCTAATATTAACGAGAATATTAAAAATATAACAATTACCCAAATACAAAAAAAATTTTAAACCCAAATACAAAATATAAAAATAAAAGCAATGTTTTATTATTTAACAGGTATGCCTTCACTCCCTTGCTAGATGCACCGGAAGATGATGATGATGAGGAGGAAGAACAGTTTGTTAACGACGCGTATGGTAAGTTGTATTGAAAAATAATTTGTATATGTTAATTTTCTTTACAAGAATAATCAGAAAAATGATTATATGAATCACAAGAATCATACAGTGGAAGAAAAACTTGTTAAAAGATGACCAGGTTGCTCACAGTTATCATATGTTCATTTTGATGGCCATCTCACATCGTCTTTATGGGGTTATGCTTAATAGTGTAACAACATACCACTGAAAATATAGTGTTACGTAAATTTGCTTTTTGAAATATTTTGAAGTAATAGTAAAAAAAATATTAAATTTTTAAATATATTGTAGTTTATATCAGCAAATTATCACAGTTTAAAAAAATAACTTTTTTCATGTATAACTTGGTTCGAACATTGTTTTTCAAATTTAGTGAATTCATTTGCTTTTATAATCAAAGATGATAAAATACGAGGGCTATTCAGAAAGTAAGGAACGTTTTTTAATAAAAAAAGTAATAAGTACAATAAACAATTTTTATTATATACATCTGAAAGAGCAACTAAAATACTACTTTTCTACGTAGTCGCCAAACAAATTGAGACATTTATCGTAGTGGTGGACAAGCTTTGAAATTCTTTCATCATAGAAATCTGCTGCCTGCAATGTCAGCCACTCGGTGATGCGCGCCTTGAGCTCCGCGTCGTAGTCAAAGCGCTGTGTTGCTAGTTAGGTCTTCATTCTTGGAAACAAGTGAAAATCGCTTGGTGCAAGGTCAGGACTATAGGGCGGATGAGGAAAAACCTCCCATTTGAATAACTCAAGGAGTTCTTTGGTGCGGTTTGCTGTGTGAGGTCGGGCATTGTCATGCACAAACAAAATTTTTGACGTCAATTTCCCTCGGCGTTTGTTTTTAACTGCTCTCCTAAGGTTGCGCAAAGTTTCACAGTAACGTTCAAAGTTTATTGTTGCACCACGTTCAAGAAAGTCAATAAGAAGCACACCTTGCCTGTCCCAAAAAACCGTCGCCATAATCTTCCTTACTGAAAATGTTTGCAAACATTTTCTTGGTTTTTTGGGGGAGCCTGTGTGCTCCTACTCCATGGACTGTAATTTCGTTTCGCAATTTACTTGTTTTACCCATGTCTCATCACCAGTTACGATGCGATTCCTGTAATGAATCACCATGTCTGTCGTAGGCATCCAGAAATGTCAAACTTGCCTCCATTCGCTGACTTTTATGGCGGTCATTGATCATTTTCGGTACCCATCTTGCACAAAATTTGTGGTAGCCTAACCTTTGTGTGACAATTTCAAACAACAAAGTCCGTGAAACTTGTGGGAAACAAGGCGAAAGCTCCGTTATCGTGAATCGGCGGTTTTCGCAAACCTTTTCATCAACTTTAGCGACCAGTTCATCAGTCACAATGTTTGGGCGTCCGCTCTTCGCTTCGTCATGAACGTCAGTTCGGCCATTTTTAAACTGAATGCACCATTTTCTCACAGAACTTTCATTCATTACGTTGTTTCCTTAAACTTCACACACTTGGTGATAAATGTCTATCGGTTTTAAGCTTTTTGCCAACAAAAACCGTATCACTGACCGCACCCACAACTGGTGGGATTTTCAATCGCAGCGCACATCTTCAGTTGAAATTGCGAAAAAACGGGCAACGCGGAAATGTTCCCATTCACACTGCTGGACGCCGACTGAGTTGCCGAGTGCGCACGCAGCAAAATGTTCGTGATCAGCGTGCGCCTAGCTGCGTCAGACAGTAACGTTCCTTACTTTCTGAATAGCCCTCGTAGTAGGTTGAAAAGCTACAATTCCCACAGGCACATCGTTTTAGGTAGACCTGCTCTAGTATATTAAGATTTGATCCCTTTTTGTTGATTTGGATAATTTCTAACTTCTCCATGATGTTTGTGTAAAAGTAGTCTGTTTCTATTGTGTGGTTGGTAAAACATGAGTCAGTGTTATAATTTTATTTTCACAGTACAATTTAATTTTATTAAATTCCTTCTAATAGCTCACACTCTCCTTATATATATCTTGTACAAATTTTCAATCGTTAATAAAATATGTTTATATTCATCCAATCAAGTTCAAATAAATTTAAAATTTTGATGTCCCGGTCGGATTTGAGCTGTGGATCTACATGTTTGAAGGCCAGCACTTTTACTACTGAGCTAACTTTCCCAGAGCTTAAAGGTGCATTATATGAAATTATAAGAAAAAGGTTCTTTGTAATAGCAAAGCATTACAAGAGATGGATAGAATGAGAAGTTATAGACCACTATCACCTTCTGAAATTAGAAAGGAAAAAAGAAATCAAATAAAAATCATAGTAGTAACAAACAAAAAGTAACAAAAACATAGTAACTATGGACAAGGTACTTAGAGGATATACTTGTAATATACCAACCTACCATTGACAACGAACACATATAATACTAAACAAATTAAATACATACAACGAAAACATACAATTCACCCTCGAAACAGAAACAAACAAAACAATTAACTATCTTGACATTACATTAAATATAAATAATAATAAAATAGAGACTACAGTACACAGAAAACCAACACACTACAAATCTAACCGCCCCTGGACACACAAAATTAACACTTACAGTAACATGATAAATAAAGCAATAAAATACATACAAGATAACAAACAAAAATTATATGACGAATTAGATAACGTTACAATAAAATTACAAAAAAACCTAACCTTAACACAACACTACAACCTGAACAAAAAAATAATACAAATAAAAAAATCTACCTAGAATATAAATACACCAATAACAAAATGGAAAAATTAACAAATATATTCAACAAAGAATACTACACTCCAACATATAAACCAAACAACAAAATAATAACATATTTTAATAACACAAACCACAAAACAAATACAGAAAAACATAACTTATCAGGAATTTACAAAATTGCATGTAACGACTGCAACACATTTTACATAGGGAATACAACCAGATCATTTAAAATAAGATTTGAAGAACATTACAGAGCATTCAAAAATAAAAATACAAAAGTATCAAATGTTGCAGCACACCTAATATCACATAAACATAAAATAACAAATTACGAAAATAACCTAACCATACTTAATATAAATAATAACCCAATAGAACTAAACTCACTAGAAAAATACTACATTTGTAAAAACATATACAACAATTTAATGAACTTACAAACAACATATGTAGACGACGTATTCAAAAACATTATACACGCGACTCAATAGGAAATTTATGTGACATCAATAAATACCAACATCACAGACCGAACATCCACACCAGAAAAATAAAGAAAAGTTAAGCAGAGATTCGACAATGGTCAAGTGACCGAAATGCGCCTCATCACACAAGGTAAAATCATTGCACTTAATGGTGGATAAAATTACTTATAATAGTAATATATTAACTTCATAAAGTCAGTGGAAAAACAATGGATAACGTTATATATACATATATATATATATATATATATATATATATATATATATATATATATATATATATATATATTCTTGATATTTAATATTATCCATTGTTTTTCCGTTGCACTGACTTTATGAAGTTAATATATTACTATTTTTGAGTAATTTTATCCACCATTAAGTGCAATAATTTTACCTTGAGTGATGAGGCACCTTTCGGTCTTTGACCATTGTCGAATCACCAGAGTGATTCGACAATGGTCAAAGACCGAAAGGTGCCTCATCACTCAAGGTAAAATTATTGCACTTAATGGTGGATAAAATTACTCAAAAATAGTAATATATTAACTTCATATATATATATATATATATATATATATATATATATATATATATATATATAGATTTTTTGGACTAGGAGACTGACAGACTTACCTTGGTAAGAGTCCACTCTGTAGTCTTGAAATAGAAACACATAAAAGCACTTAAACAATGATATATTTCAACCACACAGTGACAGTGGTCTTTGTCAATCGAAGAGAAAACACAAAAAGAAATATGAGAGAATGAAATAAAATAATTGTAATCACAGATTGTGTAGAGTAGAAATCAGATGTCACAGATGCACAGATTAAAGATATATATATTGTTTCCATGAACATATGAGTGATTATAGTTTATATAAGTCTGTCAGGGGAAAAGAGATAAGGCTATTTGGAAGAAAAAAAAAAAAAAAAAATGAATGGATTTATCTGATGTTTTTAATGGACAGTGAGTTGAGCTTCAGCAACTCATTTAGCCACAGAATTTAGGTGAGGTGGTTTTATTCTGTTACTTAATGCCTCACATTTACGCTATACATCAAATGTATGCTTGGTCCTGTGAACGTCCAAACCTATAATTAAAATTGTCCTTATATAAACACCAATAGGGATTTGCTGACTTTGTAGGTGGGGTACAGTAATACCTTGACAAATGCTACCCCATCCTACACGATTCCCAAGTTACGCGGTTTTAAATCATGCTGTTTGAGTTATGCAGAAACGCGCATGAGTAGAAAATATTTCCAGGTTTTAAGGCCACCAAAGATTAAAAGTCGAAGGCTTGGGTAACAGCTTCTCTTTTTGAGGACTGGTTTGGTCAAATTTCATACCTCAAGTCGAAGGCTATTGTCGGTCTAAACAAATTCTTTTTAAAGTAATTCCTATTACTTGACAATGCACCTGGTCATCCTCCTACTACGAGAGTAAGTCAAATATTATCCGCAATATAGGTATATTTTTTGTTTACGTCGGCAGTACTGTCCTTTTGCGTTGATGACGCATGCTTTGTTTATTCGTTGTTATGTCTATGCACGTTACAAGCTGCTAGGTTAGTTTCGTTATCGCTGCCGTGCTGTTAATAATGGCCGCTCCACTTTCTATTTGCACCAAAGAAGAGCAACGTTCAGTGATCCGTTTTTTTGTGGTCGGAAGGTGTATCAGGGGCCGAAATTCATCGAAGACTTTTGGTACAGTACGGGAACAATTGTTTGCCACAACGGAGTGTCTATGAATGGATTGAAAAATTCAAAAATGGTCGCACAAGTGTTACGCAAAATGAAGGAGCTGGACGACCAGTTACCGCCATAAACGAGGAAAACATTGAGCGTTCACGTGAAATGATTCTCTCAGACAGACGGATAACTGTTGACAACGTGGCAAATCGTCTGCAAATTAGCCACGGTTCTGCCTACGAAATCATTTACAGCAGACTTGGGTTTCATAAAGTTTGTGCAAGATGGGTTCCAAAACAACTGACACAGTTGCATAAACAAACGCGCTTGGACGTGTGCAAAAAACATTTGGATCGCCATGTTAACGAACGGGACAACTTCTTAGACAGGATCGTTACTGGTGACGAAACATGGATCCATCATTACGAGCCGGAGAGTAAACGGCAGAGTATGGAATGGAAACATCCAAATTCGCCATGCAAGAAAAAATTCAAAACCCAACCGTCCGCAGGAAAACTTATGCTTACGGTTTTTTGGGACTCACAAGGTCCATTACTGAAACATTATCAGGAAAGGGGCACAACAATAAACAGTGTATGTTACAGGGAGATGCTTACTGCTAAGCTGAAGCCTGCAATTCGTAGCAAACGCCGAGGACTGCTGTCAAAAGGCGTTGTGTTGTTGCACGACAATGCCCGTCCGCATACAGCTGCCCACACTGCAGAAACGCTTCAGAAACTCAATTTTGAAGTATTGGATCATCCTCCATATAGTCCCGATCTCGCTCCATCTGATTTTTACTTGTTTGGTCCACTCAAAGAGGCAATTAGGGGCCGTCGATTTACGACAGACGAAGCATTGAAAGAAGCGGTGCATTCCTGGCTCGCATCTCAACCCAAAACCTTCTTCCACGAGGACATCAGGAAACTTGAACAACGTTGGACCAAGTGCGTTGAAAAGCAAGGGGACTATGTCGAAAAATGATGTACTTGTAAGTTTCCTATTTGATTTCAATAAAATTTTATAACTATATTGCGGATAATTATTGACTTACCCTCGTACTTTAACTATTTTGACACACACGTGAAAGTGTTATTTTTGCCCCCAAGCACAACTTATTTGCTTCAGCCGATGAATCAGGAAGTCATAAAAACATTTAAAGCTTATTAGATAAGAAGATCATTTGCGCATCTGCATGAAGCTATGAATGAATTTACTCAACCAGGTGCTGAAAAATAATTGATGAGTTCATAGAAATCCATGAGGAAGAGCAAGATCTTAAAAATGCAGATTCTTTAGACCCAGTTGACGTAGAAGATGAAATGGCGGTTAGAAACGTGACAAAATGCTTTAGTTTAATTGAGTAAGGCTTATAAATTTTGGAAAACATAGACTCCAACAACGAACATATTTCTGCCCCAAAACAACAAAAAAATTAGCAAGTTACGAGGAAATTCTGCGTAAGAAGAAAAAATCTTCAATTCGTCACACAAATTTATTAGGTTTTATGAAGCCTTCTATGTCAAAATAAATTTTACGTCTTTGCATTATGTATGTATATAATGTAATTTTTTGTTGTATTATGTATTTAAGATTACATACACATTTTTCTACTAAATTAATAATTTATTTAGCCTTTGATCCCAATTAAACATGATTTCTATCTGATTGTATGTAAAGTTATACCCCGACTTACGCGAAGTCGCCTATCGTTCAGTCCCACCTATCTCGTAAGTACGGGGTATTACTGTATTTGTTACAAAACATTTTTCCACGTGCGCTAAATTTAGAGGTCTGCTGAGAGATATTACATTTTCTTTCCGCTGTAATGGGAACATTTAAGTAGAAATGACTTTATATGTTCGCTTACTGCATGAATAACATCTGGAGGTAAAGCATAACTAATCTCTATTCCTCTCTTGTCCTCTAGAGTCAGAGTCCAAATAGTTTAAAGTGTCAAGTTCGTCAAATTCATCTAATTCCCTTTTTACTTGCGCTAAAAATTGATAAAAATCAATTAA
Organism: Prosapia bicincta; assembly: GCA_036971475.1. NCBI lineage: Eukaryota > Metazoa > Arthropoda > Insecta > Hemiptera > Cercopidae > Prosapia > Prosapia bicincta. The sequence continues at coordinate 53,451,063 of JBAIZL010000005.1, forward strand.
AACAGGTCAGTTTGCACAATAACAAATTATTTAAAAGAAATAAATTTTTTTATTTTGGTATTTACACCATTCTTAGGTGGCTGTTGCTGGACATCAAAAATGCCAATTAGTCCTTGCAGATAAAAATCTTGTTCATTTTTTGTAGAAATGTTGTAAAACTTATTAAAATTATCCAGAGACTTCTTTTCTTCCATACATTGTAGACATTTCCTCACACACCTCCTGAGACACAAATTAACTGCTGAGATTTGTTGAGTTTTTTTTAAATGGGTGGAAATCGACTTGATAAACAACTGTACCCTTTGAGTTATGCTCTTTCTACAAACACCAAAAAATTCAATTATTATTCTTGCATCTAGTGGGTAGATGAAGAAATGCTGTTTTAAATAAAATTTAAGCAAATTAAATGCTTTATGTCCTCTGTACAAAATACAATAAAACTCAATTTAAAAAAAATTGACTTATGTAATTTTAACAAAAATCTTTTCGTTTGGGTTTCCCACAGCATGTTGTTACAAAAACCACTTGAAACGGCATTTTGTAATTCATTGTTTTTGCTAACTTCATTGATTTTCTAGAAGAACTTTTATCTCTTTCAAGCAATGACACAAAGTTTAAAACAACTGTTTGTCCATTACTCCTTTATTTGATTGAACTATAATTAGTTTATCTGCTAAGGATAAGTCAACTCATTTTATCACAAGTGAAAGAACGGATCGATGTGAAAGAGTACCTGGGTCGGCCGCCTGGTAACTGACCATAGCCAACTATACATGAGTGGGCTGAGATGGTACAGATTTGTACATTGATATAATAAAGTGGCTAGCCACAGACCATCATTCAGCGTCTCATTAAATTATATTTTACTTGCTAGCATGGAACCTACGAATTTCTCTTTTATGTTTTTTGAAAACTGCCTCCCTTCTCTTTATTTTACTTGCTAGCCAGATGGTTCTAATTGGTTGGATTACTTGGACAAAGATTAGTTTTTCATGAAGTGTACATTTTATCCAGTTTTTTGCACTCACAGAATCAATAAAAACTATTGCTATTTTTTGACATTTTTAAATGCCAAGCTAGGTTGAGTTTAATTTAACTTGATTGATATGATGAGGCTCACTGGAGGCACACTCATCAAAAGTGATGCATAGGTTAAAGGCTTAGTAACTAAAAAATTAGAATGTGCAAATACTCTTCATAATCGAAAAATTCTGATTTCATATTGAAAATTAGCAACACTATTAATATAAAAAATTAATCTTAATTAAACATATATATATATATATATCAAGAATTTAACACCTACCAAGGTAAACAAGTAAAATCATTGCACTTAATGGTGGATAAAATTACTTACAATAGTAATATATTAACTTCATATATATTATAACAATTTCTTCCGTGCCGCGATACAACGGGGTTTTATTATTAAATGAAAATAATTAATTTCTCTAGTTACAAAACACAAACTCCTGAATAATTTAAAATTCTTTATTATAATTATTTTATTTCAACAGTTAACAGAACAATTTTATTTTAACAGTTAAACAATAAATTATCGTAGATATAGTTACCATCTCTTAAAACTTATCTCCTGCTAACGTTTTCTTATACACATAGTCACCTAGAGTTTACTCATATTGCTTCCTTTACCTATATTTAATATCTCCCTTCCTATTTTATTTTTATTTTCCAATATCCAGTTCTCCTGGATACATGTCATATTATTGCCTGTGTCTATTAATGCCTGTAAACTCCTCTATTTAATTTCTATTCCTGGGTTTCTTATTGTCTTAGTTTTCCGATTGACTGTGGGCACCCTGCTCTTTTCTTGCCCCCACGCCTGTCCTTGCCTTAACACCGTTTACATCTCCATTGTATCTTTCATCTGCTTCATAGTTTCTATTTTCTCTGTTATTCTCATATTTAAATTCCATCTCCCATTTTCCACACTCGAGTTGTGCCTCCACATTCATTAACATATCCTCACCTCTGATAAATTTTCTCAATAAGATTTGTACCACTAAGCTTTGAGACGGATATTTAACTCCTCCTATTTCTCATATTACCATTTTCATTTTATTAAGCTTTTCAATTTCCTTATTGGTCGCGGTTTGAATGGTTAAATTTTTTATTTGCCATATTTCTAATTTTCCCATTTTATTTCTATCTCCTAACCTACCTTGCTCTCCTAATATTTTCTCCCTTACATCTTCAACTTTCCTAAAACGCTCATCTGTTATCTTTCTTTCTCCTATCACCTTTAATTTCAACTCTCCTAACTCTTCTGTGTTTTTCTTAGTTATATTTTCTACTTTCTCTATCTCTTTTTTATTAATTTTTATCACATCAGCTATTATTTCTTTTGTTTCCTCAAAATTTGTCTTAATCTTCTCCTCTAATTCTCTATCTTTCTCCTCTAAGTCTCTTCTCACATCCTCTACTACAGTATTATTCTCTGTCCTCAACTGTTGCCTCATCTCCTCTATCATTTTCCTATTTTCCTCCCGTATTTCATCTTTTATTACTTTTAGATCCTCCTTCATCTCTCTTATTTCGTCTCTATTTTCATTTAATTCTTTTTTTATTTTGTCCATTATATCTAATTGTCTATTTATTTTTTCATTATTTATATCTAATTTTCTATCTAGATCCTCTCTCATATCCTTCATCTCCTCTTTTATTTTCTCACTCCCTTTTTCACTCATTTCCATGAGAGTTCTCATCATCTCCCTTAAATCTTCATTCTCATTATTTCCCCGTTTTTTTTGTTGGGTTTGCATAGGTGGTAGTCCCCTAGCTTCTTCTACCTCAATGTTTCCTATTGGCATATCTGTGCCTTCCAATTCTATTTCTTTCATTTCCACACTTGTCCCTTTTTCCTGTTCCCCTACAACTACCAGCTCGCCTATAATATTTTCTTCTTTTTTTTTTTATCTGTAAGTAACTTATTATACAAACATAAACAATTTTTATATATACTATAAACCTAGCCTTGATTCTATTCAACTCAGTGTTTAATTTTACAAAATTTTTTCTAAATCTATTTCCAGTTCAAATGTTTTTCATATAAAAAGTTCTAAATTAATTTTGTTTCAAAATCTCTCTAAATAAATTTTCTCTCTTATTTTATCGAGCTCCCACGTTGTTGCGCCAATTATAACAATTTCTTCCGTACCGCGATACAACGGGGTTTTATTATTAAATGAAAATAATTAATTTCTCTAGTTACAAAACACAAACTCCTGAATAATTTAAAATTCTTTATTATAATTATTTTATTTCAACAGTTAACAGAACAATTTTATTTTAACAGTTAAACAATAAACACAAAACAAAAATTTATAACTTAACAAATTTTAACAAACTCTTTTTTAACTCATTTCTTTTGATTTTATAGTTAAACAATTTTAATACCCTTGGCTTATTTTACGATCTCTTACTATCTCGGGGTTATAGCATAGGCTATATTTTTACTTCTTTTGTTAATTAAATAAATTTTGAAAAACAATATTAAATTTTGAAATTAGTTTTAATAAATATTTTCCTGATGGAAAACTTTAATTTGGAATAAAAAAAAAAAAGGGCGAAACTATTTGAACTGGATTAAGTTTTTATTACTATTAATCACATGATATTCTAATGTACAAAATTAAACTTCCCTATTATCCTAAGAGTCCACTAAAGTTTATTTTTTTATATCGCTATGTACTTAACTTATCAAATAACGGCGAATGGCTGCTTGCTCACACGTAGAATTTCGTTCTCTTTAAATTTCACTTTTTTACACACTTAAATTCGTTTTAGTTCTTTCAAATTATATTTTCACTGTACTATATCTTTTAATTTTCTTATTCCTGTTTAATCTGGCCAATTTTCCTCACAGAACTGTATAATTTTGACGAATTCCTTTCAAATTGAATTTTGACTGCACAGGGCAGGTCTGATTCCTTGGCGTCACCACGCCAGAATGACTCTAACTAAACTAAAACTTTGTTTTTTCTTTTAAAATGTTACAAATATGGCGGCCTCCTTCTTAAAAAAAGAAATCATATGCTCTAATTTAACGAAGTTCCGTTCCTTCCCACTAGAGTCAAACTGCACCTGACCGACTTATATTTGTTTTTACAGCTGATGCAATAACGCGATTGTTTTCACCAGTTTTAATTTTGTTAACATACTGTTTCAATTTTCCGATCCTTAACCAACCTTCCAGTGTTTATTTAATTACTATTATTAGTGTGTGAAGTGTCTTTGTGTTTTACTTTTGTAATATTTCGAAATGTGTGTGTTTTGACTGGATTCAAAGAACATAACCTTTCATTGTTTACAATCGTTTTTCACTTTTCCTTCTAGTAATTACTTATGCCCTATGTTACTAATATTTACAATTTTGTTTGAATATAATTATTATTAGATTATCTTGTTTTAAATTTTATTTTATACAACAAATTTCCTTATGTATTTACAGTTCAAATATCTTATTTATATGTTACAACCGTTTTATAACCTTTCTAGGCTTTTACCTAAAATTAGTTTCTATTTAATCTAATCAATCTTTTAATGAATTTCTTTTTTTAAATTTTGTGTGAGTTATTTCTAATATATTCTTCCAATTCTTAAATAATATTATATAGCCCATTCTATAAATGTTACAATATATATATATATATATATATATATATATATATATATATATATATATATATACATATGTATATTCTTGATATTTTACGTTATCCGTTGTTTTTCCGTTGCACTGACTTTATGAAGTTAATATTTTACTATTGTAAGTAATTTTACTTACAATTACTAAATTTACTAAAATTACTTACAATAGTAATATATTAAGTTCATAAAGTCAGTGCAACGTAAAAACAATGGATAACGTAAAATATCAAGAATATATATATATATATATATATATATATTCTTGATATTTAACGTTATCCATTGTTTTTCCGTTGCACTGACTTTATGAAGTTAATATATTACTATGTAAGTAATTTTATCCACCATTAAGTGCAATAATTTTACCTTGAGTGATGAGGCACCTTTCGGTCAATTGACCATTGTCGAATCACTGATGTTTTTCTGTTGTAGATGTTCGGTCTGTGAAGTTGGTGTTTGTTGACGTTACGCGCACTTTTTCTTGATCTGTGTGTATGATATTTCTATATAGTATGTCTTCTGTATATGTTGTTTGTAGATTCATTAAATTGTTGTGTATGTTTTTATAAATGTGGTATTTTTCTAGTGAGTTTAGTTCTATTGGGTTGTTATTTATTTCAAGTATGGTTAGGTTATTTTCGTAATTTGTTATTTCGTGTTTATGGGATATTAGGTGTGCTGCAACATTTGATACTTTAGAATTTTTGTTTTTGAATGCTCTATAATGTTCTTCAAATCTTATTTTAAATGTTCTGGTTGTTTTTCCTATGTAAAAAGCGTTACAGTTGTTGCATGTGATTTTGTAAATTCCTGATAGGTTATGTTTTTCTGAAGACTGAGACTTGAGTCTTTGTATGTTATCCCTCTGAGGATGGTTACTTTGTAACTGAAATGTACATTAGGGTAAATTAAAGAAAGTTTGTGGTTAAGAGGTTTTTGTGTATTTATTATAATCTTGTGTGGTATTTTAATTTATTGTTATAGTTTAGGGTGTTACCGTGAGTGACTATTAAGTTTTTTATTGTAATAAGGTATTTGCTAGTTGGGTCTGGGATTTGTTCGTATTTATTTTCTTTTATGTAGTTAGTCATTGAATCGATATATTTGGTATTTTCTATTATTACTGGAGTATTTGTTTTATCTGATTTTAATATTAAGTAGTTGTTGTTTTCTAGTTTTTCTCTGAGTTTTATAATTTCTTTTTTATTAATATATTGTTCCGTTTTTTTGTTTTTTTCCGTTTTTATTAGGTTGATTTTATTATTAATATTATTTCTTATGTGTTCAGTATTTTGGTGGGTAATTTTGTGGATGATAGATTCTGTGTCAACTATTATAGTTGACAAATAGTTGATCAAATAGTTGACACAGAATCTAACATCCACAAAATTACCCACCAAAATACTGAACACATAAGAAATAATATTAATAATAAAATCAACCTAATAAAAACGGAAAAAAACGGAACAATATATTAATAAAAAAGAAATTATAAAACTCAGAGAAAAACTAGAAAACAACAACTACTTAATATTAAAATCAGATAAAACAAATACTCCAGTAATAATAGAAAATACCAAATATATCGATTCAATGACTAACTACATAAAAGAAAATAAATACGAACAAATCCCAGACCCAACTAGCAAATACCTTATTACAATAAAAAACTTAATAGTCACTCACGGTAACACCCTAAACTATAACAATAAATTAAAATACCACACAAGATTATACCCATTCAAACCATGCGCACCAGTATTATCAGGGATACCTAAAATCCACAAACCCAACACACCATTTAGACCACTAATAAATTTCACAACAGCACCATCTTACATAATCGCAAAAATTCTAGACAAAATCCTAAGATCTAAAATACATATCAACAACACATACAATATAAAAAATGGATACGAATTAATTAATAAAATAAAAACGATAAAAACAAACAGCAACACAAAAATAATAAGTTATGACATAACTAACATGTACCCTAGTATCCCAATAGAAGAAACCATAGAAATAATAAAAAACAAACTGATACACAATAACGAAAAAAGAAACATAATAGATAGTATCATTACGCTAACCAAACACATATGTAACCAAAATTACTTCCAATTTAACAATAAATATTATAAACAAACAACAGGACTCCCCATGGGTTCACCCATATCATCTGTCATGTCAGAAATATATTTACAACACTTTGAACAAATAATAATTAAACCTATAATAAACACACACAATATCTCACTATGGACAAGGTATGTAGACGATATACTTGTAATATACCAACCTACCATTCACAACGAACACTTCATAATATTAAACAAACTAAATACATACAACGAAAACATACAATTCACCGTTGAAACAGAAACAAATAGAACAATCAACTTCCTCGACATTACTTTAAATATAAATGATAATAAAATAGAAACTACAGTATACAGGAAACCTACTTCCAACAACACCACAATACACTACAAATCTAACCACCCCTGGACACACAAAATTAACACTTACAGTAACATGATAAATAAAGCAATAAAATACACACAGGATAACAAACAAAAATTAAATGAAGAATTAGATAACATTACAAAAATAGCAATAGAAAATGGATACAACAAACACATTATAAAAAATATATACAATAAATTCACAAAAAAACCTAACCTCAACACAACACTACAACCGGAACACGAAAATAATGAAAATAAAAAAATCTACCTAAAATATAAATACACCAATAACAAAATAGAAAAAATAACAAATATATACAACAAAGAATACTACACTCCAACTTACAAACCAAACAACAAAATAATAAAATATCTTAATAACACAAACCACAAAACAAATTCAGAAAAACATAACCTATCAGGAATTTACAAAATCACATGCAACAACTGTAACGCTTTTTACATAGGAAAAAACAACCAGAACATTTAAAATAAGATTTGAAGAACATTATAGAGCATTCAAAAACAAAAATTCTAAAGTATCAAATGTTGCAGCACACCTAATATCCCATAAACACGAAATAACAAATTACGAAAATAACCTAACCATACTTGAAATAAATAACAACCCAATAGAACTAAACTCACTAGAAAAATACCACATTTATAAAAACATACACAACAATTTAATGAATCTACAAACAACATATACAGAAGACATACTATATAGAAATATCATACACACAGATCAAGAAAAAGTGCGTGTAACGTCAACAAACACCAACTTCACAGACCGAACATCTACAACAGAAAAACATCAGTGATTCGACAATGGTCAATTGACCGAAAGGTGCCTCATCACTCAAGGTAAAATTATTGCACTTAATGGTGGATAAAATTACTTACATAGTAATTATAGTATATAATTAGTATATATATATCACAGTGAATTGTCATCAATGTTACTGGAGTTGAAGTTGCAACTTGCATAGCTATAATAACAATGTTTTCATATGCTAATATTTAAATGCTTATACCCCTTAATAAATGTTTTCAGGTGTAAAAATGAGGGGCTTAAACAGTGGTTCAAGTTCTCCAAAACCTAAACATGGGAACTCTGCAGTAAGTATTTTTAATTTATTATTTAAATTCTTTTCATTTTGTGAGTATATGTAACAAATCAGTTCAATGTATCGTGAATCATAATTTAGTTGAAGAATTATATTTTCTCATAGGAAAATCCCATTTAAATTACCTTGTTGTAGAATTGACCTAAGTTTATATTTTTGTGATATTTACAAAATTATAAAATAGGAATTTTTCAATTTGTAAAAATATAATTAAATTTTGGTTTGAAATGGTGTGTGTGTGTGCGTGTGTGCGCTCGCCTCGCGCATACACACATAGATACACATATAGACATACATACTTATATAGTAAACTACAAATAATTCAAGCTAATTTTTGTATAACCTTTTACGAATTAACTGCAAAAATTGTTTAAATAAAGTTTAACATCCAGAAAGAGCAGTAAAATATTTTATAATATCAATGGAGAAATCATATTAATTAGGATTATTGAGGTTGAAGGTTTCTTGTTGGTATATCTTAATATTTTAGAGGGTGCTTATATTGTAAGCTAACATTATTGTTTTAAGGCTGCTTATATTAACTAACTACTGTCAAACATTTGTTACTGGTATCATTTTTTCTGATTTATGACCAGACAAATATTTCTAACTCAATTAAAAAATTATTCTTTCTGCTTTCCAAGAACACCAACCAAAAACAACCAGTAATTTGGGTATAAATAAAAGTGATAACACTTATCAGGTAGTATATCGACCTATATCATTTTGTATATTTAAAAACAGATTAAAATCATGTGATTCAGTTTGTAACCCATACTACAGTAAACAATTACAGGCTTATGAGTAGAGATAAGGTTTCAACTTCAATATTCTCTAGGAATTGATTGTAAATAATCTTCTCTAAAGATTATATATTTAAAGATAATTTAATAAAATATTTAATGCTCTTTTAAACTAATAATTTAGATTGCTTATTACATACAAAATCTTGTATACATAATAATTTTTATGTTTAGCATTTATTTTACTTAAAATTTTACTAAACTGAATAAACATTGGAAGTGGAAAATATGTGAGCTACTACTATATCAAGTAAACATTGCAGCCAAAAAGGAAATACTAGCAGCACTACACGGGACCAAGTAAACATTACAACAGAAAATATGAGAACTACTGGTACTGTGCTACTAGTGTTCCCCTCTTTGGCCATAAAGTTTACTTGGTCGGGTAGTTTTTTTTTTGATTGATTGTAAATCATTGACTACAAATGCAGATCATCTTTACTCTTTTTTATAATGTTCTTTAATATGTTTATTTTATTGAATACTACGAGTGATTTATTTTGAGCCAACACCATAACAAATTAATCATGAAATATCACAAAATATCACAAATTCACCTGAGATGATTTATTACATAGTTTCTTGAAGTATTGTAAGGTAATAAAACTATTGATTATATTAAATGAAAACGATAATAATTTGCATAGAAAGTCTCGGAAGATTTGACTAATGATTTTCAAATCGACAAATAGATAAAATAATGAACCATTCTAATATAGATGTCTTATATCAGGGTAATTAGATTTTAAAGTACAAGTATTTTTTACCCATTGGAAAAAGTTAATGCTAACTTGGTTTCCTATCTGACTTGTTTCAGGTCAGGACATGGAAATTATTGCTATAGGTAGATAATAGCTGATATATCTGTTTAATAAACCAACCAGTTTTTTTTCATAATATTGTGTCAAATGAAGCTAACTGTTGCACAAATAGTATGTCTAATATTTACATATTTTTTTAGGAGGCAAATATCTGCCATATATTATTTCATTAAATTAATCACAGGTTTATAAAGAAAATAGGAAAAATAGTATGTTTTACATTGATAATCTGCACTTATGATTTTTCAAAAATTGTTCTACAAAACAGTTGGAAATATAGATTACATTTTAAGAAATATGACTGCCAGCTCCAAAGATAAAAAACTAAAAGAAGGGCACCATGATTTAGATCTGACCTAGAGCATCCAAAATCAAAATTACTGCATTGTTGAATAACATTTGTGAACAAAAAATTGAAATAGAATACTATTTGATTATCTATTACCCTTTTTTATATTCTTTTTGAGAATTTTTATTTAAAATGGCAAAAAGCATAGTTATACTAACTACAAAAGAGTAATATTTTTTACACACCTATCTGATTTTTTATGGTGTAAAGTTAGTTTCCTCCTAAACAACAAAGAATGTGTGAAATGATTGAAGGAATTCGTTTGAAAAAAATCCTTTTTCTTCAAAATCGTGTTTAAACATTGATGTTGATGAAAATATTCTTCCTGAATTTCTTCCTAATTTAAGGAATTTCGTATTTCTTAAAGTACAGTTATAAAATTAGGGTAGAAATTATGAACTATTTCTATTTTCTCTTCATTTTTTATTTTAATGTTAATAAATTTTATTTCTTTGAGTCTGATCATTAATGTATTAAATATTGTATCCCACTTTAGTGGATGCATATCACTAATATTAAATATAATTTTTAAATTTTAACTACTCAACTGTTTTTATATAATTATTAAGTATCATCTTGTTAATAGTAGCTGAGCCTTTTATAGTCCATAATCTTAATTTCTTTATATTTTTTCTTGCATATTTATATTGCAATGTTCCTTATAAAATACATTACTATTAGCTAAATTTCAGTAAAGAACTAAATTGCATTAAATTAACTAAATTTGGTATTCATTAACTAAATTTTTTTCTTTTTTTTGCTTAGAATTATGTTTATTTTTTTGTTAAAGTTTCAATTACAAACTTTTTGTCAATGATCAATTAATTAGCTTTTTTCTTTTAACTTTGCAAAGTGTGCATACAGTTCACCAAATTAAGCTCAGTGGTTTGAGGATAAAGAATTGATCATTAAAAAAATTCTGAACGTTTTGAGTGTACAAAAATACCATATTTCATCCTAGATACTAAATATTTTCTTATTTTAATATGACATAAATCACTATAACATTTAAGTAGTAACATATACAGTAGCATAAAAACTAATTCAAACATGGGGATTTGTTTATGTAAGCTGCTAAAACAAATATTAGGTTTTGATTAATCACATTTTTATGTTTGGAGTCAAAGGTTTTTTAAATGTTTGAGAAGCAGCAGATTAAAAACATCCCTATCTCATTTTCTTCAATCAGCTAACCTATTGTGGATTAAATAATTATAAAGCACTAAATAATATTTTATACATATGCAATTTTTTATTCATTATTTTGTACCTTGGATTATTATTTGTAAACATAATTAGCAAAAAACAAATTAAAAGTTACTTACGGTTTAAGGTTTGCGTTAGATACTAGGTTCCCACTATTATTGTTCATTTCAGATGTGAACAAAAGTACACTAATTATCCATATTTAATATAGTACAACACACAACAAACGACGGCTACTGACCGACACCAAGTAACAACTATACTAAGCAAAACAGTCCTCTTGATATAAAAACTAGAATTAGTTTTATGTCTTTTTTCTATCAAAGAACTAGAATCAACTTTCTCGTTAACGAAGGATTCAATTCCAAGCCCGGATGACATTGTATACGCCATGATTAAACATCTTCCATCATCGGCAAACTAATTCTCCTTCGAGTATACAACTGTATATTTGAGGAGCGGAGCATGTTTTTCCCAATGCATTATTAGAGGCGGAGTAATTCTTCTTTTTAAACAAATAAAAGATTAAACTAATCCCAGTAGCTATAGATCTAAATAGCTAAATATCTCTTACTAGCTGTTTATGCAAACTCCTGGAGATAATAGTCAACTGATGTTTTGTCTGTATCTGGAAACCAATAGAATCATTTCAAATTTTTAGTGTTGTTTCAGACAAGGCCATTCATGGCATAACCAGTTAGTTTTGTTTGCATCTTGGAGGAACTTATACTAATCGCTATGAACTAGAGAATGGTGTTCCGCAGGTTAGCATTCTAATTATGACACTGTTTCTTGATTGTAGACGATTTTTGTTTGTATGTGGCTACTCAAAGTATTTTACAATGGCGGAAAGATCCCTACAAGTAGTAATCAACAGATTACAAAAAAGGTTCAAATTCCACAGGTTTTAAGTTTAGTTATCACAGACAACATCAAGACCCTACTATTTATCTTGATGGTAAGCAGCTTAAGACCATGGACAATGTGAGATTTTTGGGTCTTTTATTTGGTAAAAGACTTTCATCGATGTCATGGAATCGAAGCAACAAGATACTGGATATGTTGAGAGTTCTTAGTGGTTTAATATGGGGAGCAGACAAAACCTGTATCCTTGGTTTCTATCGCGACATTGTAAAATCGTGCATAGATTAAGGTTGTATAACTTATTTATGTGGTAACCTACAGTTCTGAAACTTCTTGATCCAGTACATCACTTTAGACTTAGACTTGCTACTGGTTCTTTTAGATCAAGCCCAATCTCCAGTCTTCTTGTTGAAACTGGTGAACCTGCTCTTTCATGGCAACATCTAGTGCTTCAAATTTCATATTACACTGCTCTTCGAAGTAAACCAAACCATCCAACATTCAAAATAGTTTTTTATAACTCCCTCGATGCTCGTTACAATGTGGATCAATATTCAACTGCTCCCCTTGGCATAAGAATGTCATACTTTTCAAAAATATGATTAAAAATATAATTATATTAGCTTACCTTTTGACAATATTTTAACAAAAGGTTTTGATTCTAGTTTTATAAAATTTAAATGTAAAGATAGCTTATAAAAATCAAAATAAACTTGAGCATTTATTAGTTAAGCTCAAAGATAAAATTCCAATGTTGGAAAAATCAGGAATTTATAAGATGATTTGTCCATGTAATGAGATGTATATAGACCAAACAAAAAGGAAAATTGTTACTAGATTTAAAGAACATCTTGCGTATATTAAATATGATAGACAGGAAAAATTGAGTTTATCATAACATGTCCTCCATAATCACTATGTATTAAATTAAAATGTTATATTAGCTAAAAGCATTTACTCTAAAAAATTACTCAATGGTTATGAAAGTATTTTTATAGACACATCAAATAATAAATTAATGAATATAGATAAAGGACCTACCCCTAATAGTTTTTGTCAATATTTTTATTATAACTTGTAAAACTCTGGTAAATATTCTCTCCTACAACAGGCTAAGCATGTGCTCAAGTTAAGCTAATTTTGCCACACGGTAGAATGGTAATTTATTTACTCCAACTTGTGATGTATGTAATTTAAAAATAACATATTTATGATAAACATAAATATTACAGCAACTTGTACAGTTTTCTCTTAGAGCAACCCATATGATAGGACTTTATGTTAAAACATTCAACTTGGCAAATGGAGTCAAAGATAGGACTACAAGACACTATTTTAACAAAATCAAGACAATTTAACTCATGTAGTGAGTAGTTTTATATTTTTAACTATCAATCTTCTATTTTTATTTTAGCTGGATTTCGGTTAGATACCTCTCCTTGGCCTTGGGCAGACTTGTTTAAAACAGCAGGTATGATAAAAAACCTTGTCTGTGTGATGGCATAACTTTCTCCCATTTCTACCACTAAGGACGATTATATCTCTTATACCTATATTACGTTTACCCTTTCCCCAGCAATTTTAAATTATGAAGAATAAATTTTGAAATATTACTTTGTTTTTCAGGAAGACGATTTGAAGTGGGTAGAAGAAAATATTCCTACATCATTAGCAGATAGGTAAGTACTCATTTCGTTTGTGAATAATTTTTATAAAATTTAACTGAATTGTTTTTAGTTTTGCAAGACTTTTTATTTCTATTTTTTGCTGTTACAATATAATCTTCATTATCCGAAATAAAGGGGGCAGAAGCATAACTGCCTAATTTTTAGTTTAAAAAATGTTAAATTTATAGCACCAAGTGAAAATAATTTTGGAGTGAAGGAGTTTTGAAGGAGTGTTGGTGTTGCTGAAAGTTATAATCACTCCAATGTTTTAAGTTTGTTGAAATATCCGAATATGTGAAAATGAACTTTACCATCTAGAGGTATTGAACAAGCTCTTCATTTTCTGCAGCCAAAATATTTCACAGAAATGCCATTGAGAAGCAAAATTGTTGTCATTCTTAGTTTGAACCATTTACATTTTGTTTGGGTGGTGATGTAAGTCCTAACCTAAAAATCCTTCAGATGGTCCTGTCTGGCATTACAAGTGCTACTATCTGATGGCATACTGATCTCAGGGGGCTTCTTCTTACAGCAATTCTTTAGTGTTCAATATTCAAATTCACACTGCCACCTCTTTTCCTTGTCATTTCATCAATAATTTCAAGGTTTTTACCATATCTTTATTGAGTTTATCGAAGGTACCTACCTATTACGATTAATTTAAAAATGCTTTTGGAAATGATGGTGAGTGGATACACATCCACCACTTTCTTAAACTTTTTTGTTTGGCAAACAACCATTGCTGATTAGAGCACTGCTACATGGTGACTGAAATGCTTTTACTTGGGAAACACAGTTGTGACTTTATCAACTAGATCTGCCCACTTCCTATACTCTCACTTGCATATGCCTTAATCAGCAGATGTTATTTTAAAATGTGAGCAATATATTTAGGTTTCTTAAATGATTTTCAATGAACAATAAAATTTTGAAATCTGTTTCCACTGATTTTTTACAGCTATTTCAAAAATGCAGGATTAACTGTTGCATCCTGTATTTGGAACCCATGCAGCTATAATAATTTTAGATTGAATGGAAGTTTGTGAAGTAGAAACAAAAGATAGTGCACTGGTTAGTAATGCACAATAATTAACTAGTGCTCAGTATTCTATAAAATCCACCTATTTATAATTTTCTCCCAAATTGCCCTTTACTTCCAGACTGAGATACTGATGAATTTTGCTTAGTGGGCTTGAAAATGTTATGATTTAGTAAGGTTTTTATACATTTACTTTAATTGTAAGTTTGGCAACTCATAATATTATAAAGTTCAAGTGTAAAAGTTTTGGCAGTCATCACTTGAACAAAATCCAAAAGAATACATTTTCTCTATTGATAGAAATAAAAACATTTTTTCAGTAGTAATTTAAAAGAGAATCTAGTTTTTTGTTTCAACTTGTAGATTATAAACCTATACTAATACCAGTGAGTTTTGGCCAAATTTTCAACAGGTTTTTATAAAAACTACTGTATTTAAAATGTTCAGTATTGTTATAATTCGTCATATTTTTAATCAACTAGTTTTTTTTTTTAATTACCTCAGATGTTTTTAAATTCCATTTTTCTATACACAATACTTAATCCGCATACCTATGCAATACATGTTTTGCATATTCACTTATTAAATATTCTGAGAAATGATTGACCAACAATTTCAAAAATTATATCTAAAATGACAATGCATTGTTAACTCATACTTATCACAACAAGATGTAGTGAATTGTGTTTATTAATCTGATACTATTAAGTTAGAAGTAGCACTTATCATGTTCAAGTAGTTTTCACCTGATATTTTATTTGTTACTACTGTGGTAGTGTTACTACAAATACTACTACAGTGTTTGGTAGTAATTATTGTACATTTTTTGCTTAAATAATCATTTGATTATTAACTATTCTTATTTTACATTACTTCCCCATGGTTAAACAAAATAATCAATAAAAGCTCAGTCATCATTATTGTAAACCTCGACACTTTACATCACAAACATTTGATTTTGTATAAAATTATTACAAATTGGACATAGGTAATAACTTTTTGAAAAAGGAATTCAATAAAATTCTCAGAAAATAGGTGTAATTTTTCTCAAAAGGTTGAAATTGTATTACTTTTCTCCAATAGTTTGAATGTTAGGTTAAACAATAATACCAACTTTTTCTGTAGTCTAAAGAAAATTGAAATTATACAATTGTATATGATATGGGTATTTAAGCCAAATTCTTGGTTGGTAATCTTATCTTTTTTTGTGTTTCAGTGCTTTGCCAATTTTGGATTCAGATGAAGTAAGTATAAAATACATTTCAAGTTAATTCTTTTTACAATTCCATATAGTTATAATAATAAAATAATCTGATGTCCGATTTGTAGCAATAGTTATGACTGATAAATAGCACGAGACAATAACTCGTTATTTAAATAATTTTTCAGTTCACATTTCAATTATTTATAGTTTAACAAATTGCAAGGGACCGACATCAACCATATAAAGAAATATATACTTATAATTAATGATTTAAACAAATAAAAATTACATTAAAGCCACTATTAACGTCATAAAAAATATATTTGAAATATTTTGTATAGTTGATATAAAACAAAGCAACTTACAAAATGTAATTAAAAGTAACACACCAAAAAACAATAATGTAAAGAAATAATTCTATGACAAATAATTGTGTCATAAAGATTTTTCAAAAACATTGTTTATTATTCAATGTATTGCTGTTTTAGTTAAATCCCGATAATTCATCAAAGAACTTCTGTAAATTACCAAATTCACAACTTATTTTCCAAAATTTGTTTGTCATTACACTATACCAAGAATAAGTTACACTTTTTTGCCCAAAGCGAGTGTTGTGCGCAAAATTGCACACAACACTCGCTTTGGGCAAAAAAGCTCGTTATGTAACAGATGGGTTACTTTAAGGCATTTTTCAGTAGTGAGGTTGTGGCATTTATTAAAATTCCTCTGTAAAATTTTCATACTGGAAAATGAGAAAGTTTTTGTTTTTCTGTTTTTTTTTAGAGTTTGAACTTGTTTTCAAATTATTTCTCTTGGGAGTACATCTCACTAACAAATTTGCCAGAACCTTGAAGTTCAAGTTGTTTAAATTATGAATCATGTTGACTAAAAACCTGAATTGACATACTCTGTGCAAGTCTAAAAGCTCGTTAAAGAGTTTACCTTTTGTTAATAGAAATTATGTTATTTCTGAATCCAAATGGGAAAATTTGTTTAGCATCCTTCCGTGACTAAGCCAGCTTAGAGGAATAAATAACATCTGAATATTCGCTATATAGATCTTTCAAAATCTTTTGAAATTGGTGACTTAAACCCATTACTTCTAATGAAATTTAATTTTTAACAACCACATTCATTGTTTTACTTACTGCCTCATACAATCTTACTGCAAAGCCTTTTTGTGGGTGATACAAATAAAACAGAGTGAAGGATCGGAACAGTACTTTAAAAGATCTTTAATTTAACAAATCCCCCTCTGCACTATTCTGAGCACTGTCAGTTGTCACACTTTTTAATTTGGTCTTGTTAAAATTCATATATTTTACACTATTGTAAACTTTGTCAATCAAATTGCCGGACTTAACCTATGAGTTGTGCATATTAACCTATGAAGGGTTGCCAACTCTAAAGTTATAACAAAGCTACTCTCAATTCCTCTTACAAAAATGATGAGCTGAATTGTATCAATAATATTAGTACTCTTATTCATGGTTCACCTGGCAGAAGAGAAAACTAATCTGCCTGCAGACTCTCATAATGCCTCTTTAAATTATATTCTTTACCAAGAACACATTTTTTTCATAAATCAAGCAAAGCAGTTTTCAATAGAAAAATAGTTGACCGTCCAAGGATCATTCAACTCTGCGCTTATTTATATTTTTTTAGATAATTTTGAAAAAGACATTAAATAAACACAAATAATAATAAAACACAAAATAAAGGATTGAACACTGAACTAGGAGTCACATAAAGGCAACTTCTATAAAAGACAAAAACACAGTGCAGGTACTAATCTTCACACCACTTGACAGCTGCACTATTGACAATAGATAAACAAACCTTACTAATCACTAATGTAGTTGGGGGTTTTGGAGGGAGCAAGAAATAGGTTTGTGCTGCCAGAAAGTTCATCAAAACTTGAATGTCATGCACCTCATCCTTATTTAGCTGCATAAATAAAACTGATTAAGTCATGACCAAATAATTACCAGTTGGTTGAAATACATATATATTACAGTACATGTCTATTACACTGCTGTATTTGTATTTTCATTTCACAATGAGTTTTACAGAAAATTTATGCCAACGCATGATAGTACAAATGACTTGTATACTGTACACTTCCTGTCAAGTTTCTACCACCTGACCAATCTCCATTTCTAGAATATAAAACAAAAGACCTAGAGATGGTTGAAGCTATTTAACAGCAGTATTGATCTTGTTAATGTTACAGTATTAATTGAATAGTATTTTTTTTTCTGCTCCTTCGCCTAAAATATGCGGTAGGTCTTAAAAATGTCTTTTGCAACGATGCTGGAGATTGCTGACCCCTGTGCTTAGATCATAGATCTGATACATTCACATGCCACATGCAATGTTATAATGGTGTTTTTAATGTATTAAGGTGTGTGTGTGTGTGTGTATATATATATATATATATATATATATATATATATATATATATATATATAATATACAAGGTATTTCAGGAACGTTCAGGGCTTGTTCCTAAGGTGAAACTAATGCAAAAAGTTCATATAAACATAGGTCTAGAAAAGCATAGCTGGCGCCCCAACTGTACAGAAGTTACAGAAAGGTTTCAAACAGATTTCAGATGCCCTGTTACAATGAAACTAAACTGAGAGTTGTAGGGAGTTAAGTGAAATGTAGTAGATTTTACATAAAATAAACGGACAAATTTAATAAAACAGGTTCCATATCAGTAACTACGGTAGTTTTAAAAATAACAGACTAAATACACAAACTTAGGTATTGAAAAAAAACATTTTATGCTTAGGTTTGAAGAATAATGACTTGAGTTTTTCATCAAAACTTGTGGAGAATTTAATTCTGAAAAGAATGATGTTATGAGGAAACTAAAACCCAGGTGAAAACTTTTGACAGCTGTAACCCATTAATGAAGCATTTCCAAACTTATATTTATATGCTTTGGCTACTCCTGAGGAACAGGCCCTAAATTTTTCTCTGTTTCTTCCTGGAACATCATGTATACAATTATAGATATTGTTGGTTATCTGTATTTTGTTATTGTTTTTAGTATTTAAATAAGCCATACGGAATTTAAATGGCTGAAACGTCTAGAAATACTGCATGAAACTAAATAACTAGTTAAATATTGTCTTGTGATATTTATCAAATTCCACACAGTACATTCTATACTAAAGTCCCATAAAACCATTTATTGCCAATAATACTTTAGACAGACTTATAATTGAACAATAAATAAACAAACCGTCTCGTAATAAGAAATAAATTTGTAATGTTCATAACAATAAATATATAGTTCTGCACCACACTGATCAAAAGACAACTCTGCCTTTATAAAAATGACCCTACCATTGTAATAAATTATCATATGTTACCTACATACATTCGGATCTACTTCGAGACCATAAATTAAAGCGCATAAACAAATCAATAGACATTTAAAAAAAAAAACACCTATAATTGTCTTTAACTCAGCACCAGCCACCTAAACTCCCAAAAAAGTATAAACAATAACTAAAGAACAACAATAAAAGCACAGAATAAAAGACAAAAACGATAACAGTAATCAACAATAAACCACAAAAACAGATAGCATGGTGGCAGTTGCAACCCTTCCCAAGGTAATAAAAAAGTGACCTCCTTGTTACCCCTTGTCTCATAATCTAAAAGCGCATACCACTAGGAGATTAAGAGTCTCTTCATTACCCTATAACCAATGTTTCTCCACCAGGTTTGAATTTTTTTATTTTAGATTTACTAGCTTCAATCTGACACTGTTAGTGTTTCTAAAATGGGAGAGCCACATCTGATTGAAATTGACTTTGCACAATCATTCACCACTACCAAGTTGGTTGCTGGTTGTATGTCACACCTGGCATATAACATGTTTGGTTAACGTAAATATCAACGGTACACAGGGGGGACATCAGGTCTATAGGGGACCCAAAATCACATGGTGGCGACAGTGAGTACCAGCTCGATCGCCTTTACCAGGATGACCAGTGTGTCAACCGGTCACATACCCTCAGACTGGAACCCTGACCCAGCAACGACAGCTGTCCGTTCACTCACCACACACTATTAAGTTGGCAAAGGTAATTGCCATAAGGCATTTAAAATGCCCTAAAGAAATGTAAATGACTGAAATGTCAATATAAATACAGAATTAAACTAAATAACTAGTTAAATATTGTCTTGTGCCATTCATTAAATTCCAGATACAGTACAACCAATTATCCGAATCAATTGGGACTAGACCTTGTTCAGATAAACAAAAATTCGGAAAATTTAATTTTTTTCAATAAATACCAATTTAATTAATATATCTATGTTGTACATGGAAGAAAAAAAACTATTTTTTTTCTAAGCTTCTGAGATTTTTTACAAAAAAACATTGTTGCAAAAACCATTTGAAAATGGCGTCTTTTAATTCTTTGTATTTTGATGCCTTCATTGATTTCTTTATGAACCTTCATCCTCATTTTCAAACACTGAGACAAAGTTTAAAAGGATAGGTTTACTCCTTTTAATGGTTGAAATCGTTGATTGTCGAGCACGGTATATCTCGGCCTACAGTTCTTCATATAAAATAAGAACATTTTAATGAAGAAATAATTTTTAATTCTATCTAAAGAACTGATTATAATAAAACTTCCTTCAAATAAATTTTTATTAAAAATTTTCCTGAGAGAAAGGTAACAGTATTAAACCATAAACAACCAAATATTTAACATGTAATTGTTTTAAAATTTTATCAAAGTAGTAATACTAAATATGCTTTTACAAATTTTTCTATCATCTCAGTATTTAGGCAAAAGTCTACAATATTTTCTCTTATTAGTTTTGGATGTTTTCTTCTCTCCTCATTACTGATTATGGTATTCCAGATCTTGGTACTCACAGTAATTCTGGGGTCTGACAAGAAATGCATCATCTTTGGTAGTAATGTGTTTCATTGTTTTGCGGGTTGGTTTGAAATTCCATTTCTCTTTCTACATTAACTGCTGGGTTTTAATAAAAGTTTTAAAATGTAGGACCATTTTTGAAATTTATATAGTGTTAAATTAGACCCATGTGTTTGTGTAGTAAAACTGCTCTGTATTGTCACAGAGCAACAACACTATGGAAAATAGTAAGCTATGCCACTTGTTTTACTGTTGTTGCTACCCAAAAGGCATGATAAGACAATTTTTTTGTGCAGTAAAACTGCTTTGTATTGTCATGGAGCAACAAGACGGAGGAAGATATTAGGTTATGCCCCTTGTTTTCCTATTGTTTTACCCATAAGGTATGATTAGACCATGCATTTGTGCAGTAAAACATATTGTCATGGAGCAACAACACTCTAGAAGATAGTAAGTTATGCCACTTGTTTTCCTGTTGTTGCTACCTAAAAGGCATGATTAGACCATGTGTTTATGCAGTAAAACTGCTTTGTATCGTCATGGAGCAACAACACTAGAAGATAGTAAGCTATGTCACTTGTTTTCTCACTTAACTACAGGTTATCAGAATTGATTGTTCAACCTCTTAGCATAAAATCTACTAACATAATTATTTTCCTTGGCCCAATAAACAGTTACCATGATCTTTTGTGTTGACATTGTCAGCTTGGCTTTCACTTAACAATCCATTGACTGTTGCTTGAACTCTAAAGTTATTTGAAACCCTCATCTCCTTAAATAATATGGTAAACAAATTAATTTCTCTTTCGATCGTTTCAAGTTGAAAACGATAAAACATCAAAATTTTGAAATCCACCAAAAATACAATTTTTGATAATTCAGTTTCTCCATAACAGTAATTTACAAAACTCATCTTATTGGCTACTAGGTGAAGAAATACATGAAAAAAATTGTATATGAATAATAAAATTGCACCTTGTATTTGTTAAACAGTTATCTAACAATTTTTATTTTCTTGCAGGAAATCATGAATACCAAATTTGAGCTTTCCAAAATGCAGTAGCGTGGTAACAGTAAAACAGTTATGTATACTTTTTAACAAGTTTATAAAGTTAATCAATTAGTTAAATTTCTACAAATTGGATCATTTTAAATTGAGTGAATGATCATTACTCTCTGTTTGGGTAATATTACGTCCATTGTATCTAATAACCCATTTGATCCATAAATACAATGTATGAAAGTTTATAACTAAAAAGCTTTTTCTGACTTTTGTTATACAAATTATGTACTATAACTGTTTTAAAGTACTTATTCTACATTTACTATGCAGAAAATTTACATTTACACTATCTTGTTTAATTTACAAACTAAAATAAGTATTTCTGTATATTATTAAGTAATTAGTAGAAAAAATTTTAAAAAGAATTTTGTACTGGATGGCTTCTAGTCAGTGGCAAGTCTCTCAAAAGTAATATTTTATAAAGAATTACACATCCATTTAAAAGTTCAAATATTAGTTTTCACATTTTTTCTCATTAAATCTTTTTATGAATTACTAATTTTTATTGTAAGGGAAAGAAATAAAAACTAGTAAGATAACAAAACAATATGCTTTGGCAGCAAATGACACAAATGGGTTAAGCTTAATTTATTTAACTAAGAGGCTATTTTTTCTAAAAGTTTGCAGGTTTATATTCTACACAACAAGCAGAAATCAGAAAAAAAATTGTTATACAGGAAAATTAGTAATTCTGGAGAGTGTATTAGTAGAAAAATATATATTACCAATTTTATAAATTTTCTAATAACATGAGATTTTAATATTGGAATTTTAACTCTGTTTTTTAAAGAATTATAAAATTTATTTTTATTTTTGTCAACTACATCATTTTACAGAAGCATGTTCAATATGCTGTGACTCTACACTGTGTGTTTATAGAATTTCTGTGATACTGTGTTAGTCCAGCTTATACCACTCTACCGAAATAAATCATATTCAAACTTGTAAAGCACTGTTGCCATATTTTAGGGTAAAATTGGTGTTATACTATATGTAATTTTTATTAGTACCAGATAGAAGAATTGAAAAATTTGCCTTATTTTAATCCTTGAGATTGTCTGAAGATTGTTTCTGTAGATAAACATGTCAATTATGTTACAAGTAAAAATATCCACAGAGGTTATGTCAGGAGCAAAAATTTCTTTAAATTGATGTGGTCATCAAAAAAAGTTAAAAATTTTCTTACAATGTTGGTAGCAACTGGATCATTTCTTTAATTTGCAAGTACTTAAAATTTATATGCAATATCTGATTGTAGACATATTTTATTATTAAACATAAACCTGATGGTTATGGACATAAAAATCACAAGGCAGTATTCTTTCTGAATGCAACAAATAGGCACTATTCATTCAACTGATTATAATGACAAAAGTGTCTATAACTGTTTAAGGGGAACATTATGACATATTTAAAAACTGTTTGGTAAAAATTGTGTTGAAAAGTCTTTGGTATAGCAGTCCCTCAATAGTATACCAGATATGGATCCAAAGCACTGCCAGATTACTGGGAGGTTAACTCTACTAATGTCACAAAATATATACATATCTCTTTACTAATTTAATTGTGATTTATAAAGGATACAATTTACTTTAATTGGTACCTGCTAAATGTGTGTTACAATTCTATTCCTGGATTAACACAATTCAATTTTCTATACCTGAATAACAGCTGGATCTGCAAAGGCTACAAGTTCTGGCTAAAAATAAATGCACATTCTTGCCTGGTGCTGCCTTTGTTCATGTGCTATCTATTGTTGTGAGACTAACCTAAAATGGGTAACCGTTATCAATCTGGTGATAATTTTTGAGAGTATTAAAAACACTGATGATGTTATAAAAAGGATATTTTAGATTATATTACAATTATTTATTTTTCAACCAGTTATCATATAGAAGATAATAGTTAGAAGCAGCAGTAGTCTGCAACGTAATAAATCAATAGCTATACATAAAATAACAGTTTGGGAAGAAAAAGTAGACGGCTACAAGTGGCTCAGACTAAGAAATAAGTAGTCTGAAAGGTAATTAAATCAATAGCTATACATAAATATAACAGTTTGAGAAGAACAAGTAGGCGGCTACAAATGGCTCAGACTAAGAAATAAGTAGTCTGAAAGGTAATTAAATCAATAGCTAAACATAAATATAACAGTTTGGGAAGAACAAGCAGACGGGCTACAAGTGGCTCAGACTAAGAAAATAACCTGCAACAGAATTTTACATAGTTTGAGTTTTTTATTATATCTTTTATTTTTAGTTCTATTGTAAATATGATAAGACAATCTTTTAAGTTTCAAGTATACTTTTGAAACTCATTGTTTTAAAGAAAGATTTAATCCTATCATTGTTTTTCCTAATGTTGTAGTACACCTGATTGAATTGTATAGGGGTTTTTAATCCCCCAAGGAAATGATAGAGAAAACCAGAGAAGGGAAGTGTAGAATTATAAAGGGCCTGCTGTACTACATTTTTTTGTCACAACTTTAAACAAAAGTTCAAGACTGTTTAAGACTATCTGTAAAGCCCCTCTATTTAAAGCAGAAATGAATGGCTAGATGAAGTCACTTACCATTTTGAGTAAAATGTGTTCAGCTAACCAACAATGTCTGAACTAACATGTTGACCGCAATAGTTTCAAAAGCGATCCTATTTTTTTCAATAGTACTCAATAAAAATATTAATTAATTATTAATATTTCTTGTTGAATATGTGTGTAAGAAGCATAAACCTCTACACTATAGTTGTTGATTCTCTCTCTTTTCAAGGAGGGTGATCATGTATTGTGATGGTTTAAAATCAGTGTTACCAACTAATAGACATGTCTTTCTTTAACGGGTAACAAATAGTTCAAATGGATTTTTATATAGTGAAAAAAATCATTATTTTATGAATTTAAAATAAATTTTAAAACATTTTTATTATTAAATTTATATTTTTTTTATATTTAAATTTGCATGAGATAGTGTAATTGATAGGTAACTTTCAAATGGATTAAAGTATATTGAGTTTTTAGGTTATGTTTTTGAATTGAAAGATTTTTTGGTGTATTTAGGTTATACAAACTTGATGTGCTATGAGAGCCTATTGCTTGTGATAATGTAGTTAACCTTGTTTATTTTAATTGTTAGATTTTTTTTCTTTTATGTTACCTAGTCACTAATGGGTTTTTTTTATATAGAAATTGTATAGGTTGGTTACTGATTTTTATTTGTAAAATATTGAAAATTTTGTTCTTTAAATATTTATATTTTAGTATAAAACTAATGTGTTAAAAAAAATATTATTATATTAATGAAAAATGTTGACTAGACTCTTTATAGCAATTTGTTAAACTTTTCCAGAATGCAAATAGTGGAGTCATTCTTCACAAATATATTTTTAGTTTTTCTGGTAATAATTTAACTTAATTCTCATAGCAAAGTTAAGATAATAATGCGGGATAAGTTGAGCAGGATGTCATCTTTGATCCGGTTGGAAACTATTTAAAATACCTATGGGATGCAACCCGAATTACATGGTCTATAATTCTTCTCTATATCCCAGACGAGGTGGTTTTATGTCCCTACATTAATTTAGTCTGTTGTAAACAGAAAAAAGATGTTCTCCAATTTCTTTTTTTCTTTTATCCGATGCACCATTAGTTTGATAGTTTACTGGGTTTAATTAGTAAATGTAGGATAAACATGGAATCGTTAAAGACCTTGAAACACAATTTTAATTTCTAATAACATAGATGGTCGGGAGTACTGGGAATAGAATGTAAACATGTCTGATAGGGAAGTGCATAACTGAAAAATTCATTTTCTAACCAACCAATGTAAAAATAATATCACTTTCATGATTTTACTTGAATTTCAAACATTAATGCCGAAACCAGAGCGGTTGGGAAATCTTTCTCTTCATTACTACAAGATATTTTAAACTTGAATAATTATGAAGTTTATCTACACTTACATGATTAAACTTCAAACTAGACTGCAGTTTTAAAAAAATAACTAACAGACATTCATGTTAGGTTCTCAAAAGTGTATAAAGCAATGTTTTCCAGTCTAAATGGGGAGAAGTCCAACAATAGTTTTTGTAAAAAACTTGAAAGGTTTTTTTACAAACAATATTTAGATGTTATCAGCTTTGTCTTTATCAAACTGGATAAGTTGATTTAACCCGTTGTGCAGAAAAATATTGATTTTCAGATTTTTTTTCATGTTTTATTGAACTTATGAATTTTAATTTGTGGGAAAATGTTAAAACGATCATCCTATTTTGTTAATTATGGTACATCCGATAAATACCTTATAGAGGTCTTGCTAATTGTCTCTGTGGTGCAAAAGCTGCTGAGAAGCTGAAGCAGCAGGTAGTAATTTGCAATTGAGTAACCATGCATACTGTGGTAATATTTATATTTGGCTCTGTAGAAGGTAGGAGAAGCAATGCCATCATTTGTTGTGAAAGTACTACAACTCCTTTTCCCAATCTGGGTAGGGTATCCCAGGAAGGCTGTCCATCTGGTAATAGATATAAGTGACATTCCAACACTTCCAATGTTTTTATAATTTAGTCATGCCTCATATGTAATTATTATACAGTTGCAGTATAACCTGTATAATTATTTAAGCAAAGTCTAGTTATATTTGGAGCTTGAGATAAGTTTAAATATTTTGAAAATTATTTTTAATTTTGTACTATCATACCTATAGAACTCTTTTTGATTTCTAATGTAGATGAACCTGCTTTAAATTGACAGTGATACCCTGCCATAATTAGTTGAATATAAACAGCTATTAAATTTAAATATTTTTATAACATATATTAATTTTGCAAAATATTTATATTTTTTCAACGCTTGTGATGGATTATTTTGATTATTACACACACACATATGATCAAAATGATTGACCATGGGTGTGTGTGTGTGTGTATGTATGGTTTTACATAGGGATTAAAGATTTCTTTATTTTTTTCAGTAAGTTTTTTTATATTTTTACTTTCACGGTTTTTTTGCAGTAATTTATTATAATTTTATCTATTCTATATTTCTTGTGTGGGTTATTTTAGCTAGTGTTTTTGAATATTTGGTGTATATGTGTTTTGTTTCAGGTTCAATATTATAAATATTGTTCGTAACTGTTTTTTTATGGGCGTTTTTATTTTGTAATTTAGTTGTTTTTTTCATGCATCTATTTACTTTGCTATTTGAAATATGTTTCTTTATTTTGTCCTTTCTTAATAGTAATAATGTATGCATGATGTATAATGTAACGTATGTAAGATATGTGTGTATGTGTGTGTGTGTGTGTGTGTGTGTGTGTGTGTGTGTGTGTGTGTGTGTGTGTGTGTGTGTGTGTGTGTGTGTGTGTGTGTGTGTGTGTGTGTAAGTATATACACATACATTTAGCAGTATACCCATACATGTATCTATTAAATCAACATCACAACCTTTTAGGCATAAAAAGCATAAAATTCGATAACAATTGAGTAAAGAAAATTTAGAAATTTATAAACACATTTATTTATAAGATAATAAATGTACATATCAAGGCAAATATTAAATGCATCACCCTTTTTTAAATCATAAGCATTCTGGCAACAAAGCTTACAATATCCCACAAAACTCTACAATTTACTTAAACCTACAATGTTAAGGGGAAACCTACTCTATTGAAAAAAGATCTCAAACATTTTTGTTCTATTAGCGAATAAAAAGATTCCATAAAGAAGGTAAATCCTTTGTTATTCTTGTATAAATTTAAAAACTAATGGTAATGAAAAATTGCATATTTTTCTTATACAGCTGGCACTATTATTGCCTACATGATAGATCCCTTGCCTATTCACTGAACCAATCCATTACATATTGTTTCAATTGGGTCATAACTAAACATTTGGGGGGGGGACTATAAAATGGTGTTTATTTTTTTTTAAGATGTGGTTTTCTTTAGCCAAATCTTTTATCTCACTTTGAAGTCAGTTTGGAGCCCAAAGAATGTGCCTTAGTTGCCCCAAGGAATTTAAAACATTGGTTTTATCACAACATTATTCTCCATTCACTTTCCACCAAGAAACTGCTTAAATTTTGGAAAATATTGTATTAAATTAGAACTATTCCTCCTGTCCAAATGCCTGTTAGCATTGTCTATGTTGCTAAATCAGAATGAAAATTGTTATGAAAACAAAGATATCACAAAATCAGTTTACCTTGGCAATTTTGAAAGCTGTTTTCCTCATACCTCTTAACATTTATTGTAATCTTTATGATATAGTCTGTCTTCTGATTGCTCGGCCATCACTAGTTAGTCAAATGTTCCAAGATAGACTGCATCATACGAATCATAACTTTCCTAATACCAGAAATCCTGTCAAAAATATGTCTGCATGATCCAAGGTTTTAGTCTTCATTTTCAATGCTAATGATTTTTAATTCAATTTACGTTTGTCAGAGTTGCCTCTTTTAAGATATTGTATTTTGATCTCAGTAATATACAATTCAAATTTCATTTCCAGTCACAGTGTAGGTAAAAAAATTCTTCATCAGCATTGTGCCATTCAAATAATGATAATATTTTTGCTAAACACTTTTTTGTGTTCTGTAAACAGTGTTAGCACCTATTTTACATTGATTTTTTTGTACTGAGGATGACCAACAAGACATTCAACCACTTACAGATATTGACATAATTCATTATGCCCTTACTAGTAACTTGTAGAAGTTTTTAAATTGAAAACTAAATAACCAAATCCTCTTCAAAATGGTTGGGATTATTGATGTACATGAGACAATGCGAAGATAGTGTATAAAACAAACATCACATTCAGAGACTTCAAAAATTATAATGGAAGGTTAGTAGATATCTGGTTTAAATTAACTAACCTCTATCTGGCACCATCTGGGCAGACATAATACACAAAATTTTATATACACAGTAGAACTGGGATAATTCGAAGCTAGTGAAGGGGCTAGTGAAAAAATGTTGGAAAATACCCTTTCAGTCAAAGAGTTGGCTAGTTTTTGTGTGTGTCTACAATGAGTATTTCGGCTGTCTTCAGGTATCGTGTTACTTGTTTACGTTATTATAAAAAACAGACCACATACACACATTAAACACTCTAATTTTAATAAGCAATAAACTTAGGGATAGTGAATTTGTAAAAGTTATAATTATTAGCAGTTAAAAGTTGCTATGGTCAACATTTGCAAGGAAATTACTCAAATATAATATGTATATATACAGAAGTTATAGATAGATATGTACAGTACAGAATTAAAGTTTAACATATTTTTTTGAATATGCAGAATTAATTCTTTTAATATTTACAAAATCAGCATGTATATTTAGGAAGTAAAAAAAACTGTCATTAACATTGGTTTGCTCCTCGGTGTGCCACCAAAGATGTAAGGATTGGGGGCTCAACTTCAGTTTGATCTTCTAAATCCTACAATTTGGAACTTTTTTGTTTTTCACTTCTGTTAAAATGTCTCGATCAGAAAGTTCTCCACACACTTCTAATTGTTCGTCTATATTAACATACTCTTCAACGATGGAATCTGTATTGGCTTCCCATTCAACAGATTCAGTGGGAACATTTTTGTTTAAAAATTTGCTTGGATGCTGGTCAGACTTCTTTACGAACTCAGCTTTCTTGCTGAGCTTTCTTACGAATAACAGCAACTTGTTTTACCAAATGTTAATTTCTTGAATAGAACACTTGATTTACTCAAAGACATTGCTAACGATCACACAAAACACAAGCAGAGGTGCAATACTGTAACAACAAATCAGTGACTGAGCAGAGGGTTGATAGATAACTGCTTACGCTTCAAACTCAGAGAATTCTTGTAAGGCAGTCAAAGTGTGCCTAGAATTCAAGCCCATATTCCAATAAATAACTTTGAACTAAAGAAGTTGAACTTTGATATATACATGTATGTAGAATAATCACTAACTTTTATACGTAAAATTTAATGCCCTACAACAGTGGTCTTCAATTACATTTAGTCAGGGTCCGTTTTGGACTTTCTAAAGTCCGCCGCAGGCCTTTATATATATATATATATATATATATATATATATATATATATATATATATATATATATATATATATATAGATTTTTTGGACTAGGAGACTGACAGACTTACCTTGGTAAGAGTCCACACTGTAGTCTTGAAATAGAAACACATAAAAGCACTTAAACTTTATGTGTTTCTATTTCAAGACTACAGTGTGGACTCTTACCAAGGTAAGTCTGTCAGTCTCCTAGTCCAAAAAATCTAAATAATCTTTACCAACCAAAACTAACCTAAAAAAAAATATATATATATATATATATATATATATATATATATATATATTCATGGGGTAAAGAACTTAAACACATTTGAACAAAGAAGTAAAGTAATTTGTTTATATTTAGACTCAAATGATACTAAAATAAGAGAACAATATATCTTGAAAGTAATATAAAATACATTTTAGTGAGAAAAATGACATTTTTTAGTTTGAACAACTTCCTTGAAGTTTAAAGTTGAGGTTGTACAACTAATTCTAAGCAATTTGTTTAGATGATTATCAGTCAGACATGATCTAAAACGATTTTTAATAAAGTTCATTTTTGAAAACTCTGACTCACACAGGTACGTTGAGCCAAACATTGTGCACAACTTAATTGCCAATTTTCTCATCTCCGGGTATCTCTCAGGGCTAACATACCTAATCCAAAACTGGTCACAAGGAAGATCTTTGGGGACTTGACTAAATTTGTCCTTCAAACCGATGTCTTCTTGAAAGTCGACCATCTCCATTTGCAAGGGAGCCTATTTGAGTGGAAAATCTTAGCTGATTCACTTGTCCATTCACCATTTGGTTTTAAAGAAAAGCATTTGTTAAGGACTTGTACAACATTTCCTATTTTCCCAAAATCAGAAAACCTAGTTTCAAATCTTTCAAAAATTTTTGAAATGGTTTGATATCAATACCATCAGTTTCGTCACAAATAGATTTTAGGTTAGGAAAGTGCAATCGTTCATCAGAGATATCTTCACACTAGATACCAATTTTGTTTGAAAAACTCCTAACTTCCCGTGTAAAGTTCACACACAAGCAGACCTTCCCTTGTAGCTTTAAGTTAAAGAAATTCAAATGTCTGAAAATATCTGTTAGAAAGGCAATCGTAGCTACATTCAGTTCTGTGTCAAGTAGGAAGCCTAAGTATTCACTTGCGATGTCTTCTTTGCACTCAGACAGAAACACTTTAATATCGTTAAAAACTACAAAAAACCTTTGAAGAACCAAACCCTTGCTCAACCACCGAACATTGTTATGAAGAAGCAAGTCTTCAAACTGTACATTAGTTTCCTGAAGGGGAGCTTTGAACTCACGGTGGCGTAGAGAAGACTTTGAACGAATGAAGTTGATGATCTTAATCACAACCTGCATTTTACATTCAAGAGAAGGGCTCAGTTTGCAGCACAAATCAGTTTGATGAATGATGCAATGGTAGAATAGCAGATTTTCATTGAATTTAGCGTCACTTTTTATTTGATCAACCAAACGTTTGTTTTTACCAGTCTTGCACGAGCACCATCTGTTGTTATCGGAATTAACTTTTTAAGATCAAAACTAGCATTTTCAAAAAACTCCGTTAAAACTTTGTGCAAGTCTTCTCCACGGGTTTGACCTTCCATTGGTATGATAGTTAAAAGCTCTTCAATGAACTGGTGTTTAGCTTTATCTAAAAATCTCACAAAAACTACTTGCTGGGTCATATCAGTGATGTCGCATGACTCATCTATGGCCAATGAATAACTGTCTGTAGCTGCTAAAACCTGCTTTAACATTTTATTATTTTCATCTGCTAAATTCTCTGTATTTATAGTAGTTGTAGTTGCTGAAAAAGGAATACGACTAATAGTGTCAACAACGTCCTGTTTGGTGTCAAATAATGCACACCCTGCCGCTAAAATACATTCTTTAACTATTTCTCCATCACTAAAGGGTTTCATATGTTTAGCGAGAGTCCAAGAAATGCGCAAGTACGCTTCTTCACATTTTTCCTGCGCTGTCATAGATCGATTCATTATTTGAGTGGAAGTTGAATAACTGGCACTTAAGGAATCAACTTTTGACTTGCGTAAATTGCTGCCAATTGGAAATTTTTCATCAAAAGACTTGTGTTTTGTCTCAAAGTGACGTTTGAGTCACTTGCAGTGTGCAAAGTTGTGTTGTTGTGAGACAACTCAAATATTTGGCGCGGGCCGTTCAAAACGAGCTCGCAGTCCGGACCTGGCCCGCGGGCCACCATTTGAAGACCTCTGCCCTACAAGAAAAGTGGACCAATATTTAAATGGGAAAAGAATATTTTAGGAGGTATTAAAAAAACCAAAGTATCCCACACGGCTAAACGCTTAGTCTGCATGCCACATCAATGTTCTCATAACAACCAAAATATAATGTATGAATATGTATATGCGAAAATGTTTTGAACTTCCCCTGTGGTTTTTAACCAAAGACCAGTTTTTTCTTACTTTACAAAATTTCCTTCCCAAAAATTTGCCATAACCATCAATATCAGTTTTCATATTTTTGCAGGCCTTTTCTGGGCAAATGTTACAATGTGAACGCACCATTTGGCTGCTAAGCCCTTTTTAAATATAATTCTATATGTTAGATGACAAACTAGAAGTAAAGTGCCTTTTCAGATATATTTTTATCATGAAGTGATAAGCACTGTACATAAATATCCATCCGTCAGCATTAATGATTACTATAATTGATGAAATGTTTGTCTAAAGAACTAGCTACTTAGATTTTACAAAACTTTTAAACAAATGAATACAATTAATTGCGCATTAGTAACTGGTAAACTACTTCCTGTCTGAGCAAACATTGTGGCTGTAGAGGGAAATACTAGCAGCATTGTAACAGTAGTTCACGTATTTTCTACGTGTAATGTTTACTCAGTCCAGTAGAAGTGCTGATAATATTCCCTTCTACAAATGTTAAGTTTATGCAGCATGGTATTAGTTCACATATTTTCCCCACATGACGTTTACTCCATCTGGTAGTAATAGACAATACAACACAAGCTAGAAAATGCACAAATAAAGCCCGACACACTTAATTGAAGAAATTTGATTAATGTTACTGTTTGGCTAAATATTTTCTGTAAGTAGTAGGATATTGCCCCACAACAACAGTAGCTCTTCACTTATCTCAGACTATATGCTTTATAGGTTGTTCTTAAGGACACTGAAACAAAGGAGGTTTTCTCTATAACTTATATTTAGCTATTAATAAGTTTTCCTATAATTGGTTTAGAAGTAGAGTCCCCAGTCTATGATTTTGTTCTATATTCATTTTTAAATCCGTTTATATCCTTAGTTTTATCCTGGTATAACCAAACAGAGTTATTTCAATTATTTTCTTCAGAAAATTAAATAGATTAAAAACTGATTTCCCCTACTTTTATTAGGTGATCTATTATATTTAACTACATATGTAATTTCTACTTTTGTTATTCTGTGTAAAAGAAACATACTGGAAGGAATGAAAAAAATGGTGTATCACACACTTTAATTGTGCTTTAACAAGAATCTTACTTTATGTTAAGTACAGTGTAAGTAAAAAGTGCATGAAAGCAATGTTGCTATATTTGAAATTTATATATATTACAACATAACATTGGAACTCCACATTACTGGAGCCAACTATAACATACCACTGCTTTTGTTATCTTATGAGATTATTCATTTAAAAAAATATTAATTCAGTTTATTATAAAATTTTCTCAATTTCTATGTTTATTAACTATCCACCTTGTTTATAAATAATAAATTTATTTTCTAGACTTATCAAAAGCTCTGATTACTTAGGGCTATTCAGTTGAATTTTATACACTAAAAATTTGCTAATAACCTAAGTGTTCTATAATGTCCTGCCAGTTAGCTTGGTTTCATCGCTAAAACAGCAGAAAAGAAACATTTTACAGTTAACAATTGTTTAGTGTGATTAATTCTAATAGCATTTTAACCAACAACATACAAACATTGAATTTATCTCTAGCCATAAGGTTAGTGTGTTCTTGTATGATAAATTCAGTTATTATTCCCATTTCCTGAATATGCTTAATTGGCTATAAGAATTTAATTTGACAAAAATATAATTTTAAATAATTAATTAATTTGTACTTCAGTAGAATTGAATGAGCTTGGTTGATCCTAATTGTTCTCATGTACTGGCTTGGGTTCAACATGGTCTACTTGGTTTCCAAGATGATGGAGGAACTTCTTCTTTCTTGGTGATAGCTCCTTCGGAATTTGTATCTCTCATTACTACCACTTTCCACCACTTCTTGGAACTTGGCTCCCAGATCTTATGCCCTCCCCAACTTCCAAACCCTAACTATACATTGACAAATAAATATTTAACAAGAAAACGTCATTTACAAATTATATATGTACTTGATAGGTGATGGGAGTATTAAATAATGGTTTAATATAATTCTAAGAACAGGTAAATAGGTAGGCTATAGTTCCTACTTCGCAAGTATGTATTAATCTTTATATTCTAATTATAGCGTTTTGTCATTTAACTGTTTATACCAGGATAGAATTAAGTATTCATAATTTTTTATTGTTTAATTAATTGTAATATTGAAAGTTTTACAATGTGAATTACAAAATATTAAAAGTACTTAATACAATTTCTAGTTTAATTATCTCTTAATAAAGCTTTATTAATGTGAATATTGTAAATATGTTCCTATGTACAAGTTAAGTATATCGTAATGTAAATTATGTAATTATAGGAATATTTTGTCTTTTGCTTTGTTATATCTAGCACTGCATTTTCTATATTGTAATATTTCCATCAGTTGTGAATAAAAAAATAACCATTCGTCAGATATGAAAAAACCTGTTTTAATTGATTCCTTAAATATTTTATTAGTAATAAAGTTCTATTCCACTGTAATTTAGCACCTCAAATTTCTACTTATCATTAAACATATTAAATGAACAAACCCAATACAAATTACACATACTCTTTGATACTATCGAAAACCAGCGTTTAAAACTATCACCTAACAACTCCAAGCAAAAAAATTTAGACACTGATAAAGATCGCCACGGAGCAATTGAAAACATTCTGTCTGTAAGTTTTTACAAATTTAAAGTTCGGATAGTCATAAACTAATTTAAACAAAAATGATTGGTTAAGTTTCACCCAATGTAATGGACTACAAAATTCAAGAGTATAATTTATGATTTGTACACTTTCAAAAATGTTTTCACTTGCCTTT
This sequence comes from Prosapia bicincta, assembly GCA_036971475.1. Classification (NCBI taxonomy): domain Eukaryota; kingdom Metazoa; phylum Arthropoda; class Insecta; order Hemiptera; family Cercopidae; genus Prosapia; species Prosapia bicincta. The sequence continues at coordinate 53,486,561 of JBAIZL010000005.1, forward strand.
ATTTTTCATTTAAATGTACGGTTAGTTTTTTCAATGTGAACTGCAAGTAATATTTCAGGAGTGGTTAGTAGAGACTTTCTGGTAACTCTAGAAGATTACTTCAGGAAAGTAGAAAAAAGTAAGTAGGTACTGTATATGGGAAAATTATTTTCACCCTTACCTTATTCGTCAGGTATCAATAATGATGGTCACTTAAATGTGCTTTGAGGCTTAAAGCAAAAACTAGATATAAGTAAAGTAATTCTTTTCTGGGATCACTCGCTCACTGGAAGGAGCTAAATACTGTTAGTAATACATCACTCCACCTTCCTTTGAACTATATTAAGAGCAGAAGCCAACTGTAGTATTTTAATAATAATAATAATACAGAATATAATATTGAATTTCTTATTCAACAATACCTAAATAAAATATTAAGTATTACATAAAAATATATATATAAATAAGTTTGTTTAGGTATTTTAATAATTCATTGACTACAAACACTTGTAAATATGTTACACTTGTTATAGTAGCACTTACTTTTATAATTGTTGAGGATGACCGTTTCGGGAGATGTGTCCCGTTGTCAACTCAGACCGTAACTGGCCGTCCTCAACAATTACAAAAGTAAGTGCTACTTATAGGCAAGTATAACATACAAGTGTTTTTAGTTAAAAACTAGTAGCTCACATGAAGATGGAACCAACAAATATAATAATTTATTGTTTTAAGCAATATAAATTATTTCGTATAATATTGAGTGGGGTCTTTTAACTGTTATTGAAAAATACAAATTATTTTTAGTGAATATTATATTTTTAAGAAATTAATATGGAAGGTAAAGGATATATTGCAAAATATTATCTTTGGGGAATCATAAAGTTCAAGTGTTTCTTTATAATTTACACAATTTTATTGATTAATTTTATGGAAATTAAAAATTAGTAGTAAGAGCTGGTAACTCCAACACAACAATATATATGGTGGGATTGAAATGAATAGTCCTCATCCAGTCAATGAAATGCTTCAGATTTGGTGATCACTAGGGAGTTAGAGAGACATGGTGCTGGAAACAGAACTTTCTTTTTTTCTGAGGCCCAATGAGTGATCGTCTGTGTTTATTATTCGTAATTAAAAAATTCTCTATATTTATAAACTAAATAAAATTTGTGCTTTGGCCAGACTATTGTTTATCTTCATCGTGGATTTTAAAAAAATCTTTACACAAATGAAAAATAATATTGAAAAAAATCTTCTTTCAACGATCTTTATAAACTGTGCTTACAAATTTATTTGCCGTAAGAAAGGAACAAGGGTTTAAATTCTTGCTCGCAAAATCAACAACCCTTTTCAATGGCCAACATAGGCACTAATTAAGATCACTTAATAAGATTGAAAACCTTTTCTTAGCATGTTTTTCTTAGATTTATTTAAATATTATAGGTTTGGAAAGTTGATTTAAAATTCGAATGTAAAACTTTCACATATTGTGAAAAACTAAATCGACATTTTAGAATTCTTTAATTATTTTTCCTCAATGCTAGGGTAGGGTGAAAAGTTCTTGTCCTGACAATTAAAGATCATGTTTTTCAGTTTAAAAATGATTTTATTTGTCTATATTATCTTCCTGGAAGTGAGAGTCTGGAAGGCTATTAAAATATTCATTCAAGGCCCTCTTAATGTCTCAATTGGACGCAAAGCGCTTTCCAGAAACAAATTTCTTCAGGTTTGGGAAAAGATGGAAGTCCGAGGATGACAAATCAGAAAGAGTAGGATAGGATGGCTGAGTAAATCTTGCAATTTTCCTTGCCAACGGACGTTTGTTAGCAGATGCATTTTCTTGATGAAAGATGACTTTTTCCTCTTCAAGCTAGGCATCTTCAATTTTGACATCCAGCTGGTCAAGAAGGTTGGAGTAATATTTACTCGTAATTGTTCTGCCTTTTTCAAGTTAATCAACTAACAAGATCCCTTTGGCGTCCCAAAACACACTGACCTTGACCTTTCCAATTGGCTTTACTCTCTTTGGCGATTCCACCCACTGTTTCTACTGGTATTTAGTTTCAAACGTGGTGGACTCATTATCATCCATGGTGACAAATCAACGCATAAAATCTGTCGGATCCTTCTTAAATCGGTCCAATCATTGCTGTGAATGTTATTTGCGAATTTGCTTTTGATCCGCATACAGCAATATGGCACCCACCTTGTGCAGAGCTTTCACATCTCTAATTCTTCGAGCAAGATGTTTCGTACTCTTTCTTCTGATATCCTCACAGTTTCAGCTATCTCACGCACCTTTACTCTCCTATCGTCCAACACGATATCATGCACCTTTTCTGTGTGGTTGCAGATTTCGGCTGTCCTTCACGTGAGTTATCTTCCAGCGTTTAAATTCAGCTGCCATTTTTTAACTGTTAACATTGAAGAAGCAGACAGAGTTCCCGTACACTTTTATCAAGTTTGGATGAATTTTTTTAGAGTTTAATCCAACCACAATGAAAAATTTTATCACCTCACGATATTCAAGTTTATCCATTTTAACAAAAAATACGCAAGACGTCTACTAAAAAAAATTCCTGTACATAAACAACTTGAACAAACAAGTTAAAGCTTATTAACATGTGGACTACAAAATAATAGCATGTGGGCCCAGGGAGGAAAGATACATTTTCACTGATTGGAATGCCATCTCTGAGTCAGGCCAAGAACTTTTCACCCTAACCTTGTATGTTTGATAATTTGTTATACAAATGGAAACATAAATTTGTAGAAATTAACTTCAGATGTGGGACATAGTTGAGAGTTCACTTATAATTACCTTTGAAAAGTTCCTTTTAACAAAATTTGTTAATTGAATTGAAGAGAATTTTGTTAATTCTTTTAAAAAGTTAAAGTTTGGAATATTGTCTTTCATTGAAGCTATTGCATGTAATTTTTTTGTGGGTAATTTGTAGTTTTCTTTAGAAGACCTTAGGGAATTCTGTTTAGAGTTGAAGTTTTGAAATTATGTGAACATAGCTATTAATAAGTCAGAATAATAGTATATTGTTTGTTTTATGTTATAGGTTGTGGTATTTAGTTTACTATTCGATTGTTTTTTATTATTGTATTTTTTATGTAGTGTATTTGTGTTTGAATTGACTACTGATGGCATAGTAACAGCTAGACAGTGGTGTAGATAAAGCCCCTGTAACTCTAGCAGTCCCAGGACAAAAGAACAAAATCTATAGAGAAGTATAAATAGTACATGTAATTAAAAAGATGTTGATGCCATCTGGTTCATCACAATCGTTATTTTTAACTGTTGGTTCATGTTCTAAGCCATAATAAAAACTTACTTTTATGAATTTTTAAGTACAAAAATAACTAATAAATATGAGTTTTAGGTTTAATAACTGTAATTTTAGGTAGTAATTATACTGAGAAAACATTTAAACTTTCCAACAAAGAGGAGATAGGTTTTTGTCTTGCTTAAGATGCTATTTCTCAGTAACTATTCTTGGAAACAGATATCACAGTGCAAAATGCCGAGGTTAAATTATCTAAACGAGTTTTAATTAAATTTCTACTACTGTATTAGTGTCAAAAAGCAAGAAAAAGCGTGTCCAATCCCCTCCTCGCCAAAGTCAATGAGGATGTAGTAGGTGTATAAATAAATATGGATAGGGAAAGAGGCTACTGGACCTGATGAATTGGGGTTTTACTTTTGCCACTACATCTAGATGGCTTTTGAAGTCAATTAAAAATGACAAAGTATCAACATGACTAAATCTGATTTGGATGCTCATATACATGTACTGCATTATGCATCACTAGACCAAGTTCCATTTCTTGAAAATAGAGATAACTAGAGATTCTGGTAGAGAAACATTGAAACTATACTACAAAAATTCCTCACATTATTCTAGCATCAAATTGTTTACGAAAAAAATTATAAACAGAGTGCCAATCCTATAATCTAACATTGAGTAAATAAACTTTGAAAGGCAATATCTTAAAAGTTTGGTGATTATCTGGTGTACCTTATACATTCCATGTAGTGTAGTGAACTGCAAAGTTTAAAGGCAAAGAGTAATCAGATATACTTTAGAGCCAAAACACAGAGTGAACTACACTATAAGATTCTCCAATTTCAAAATGTAAATTACCTTGAATGAATCTGATATTATATTTTCCTGATTAAATTGAAGCTCCAGCAGCTGTTGGTAAATGAATTTAATTTTAAAAAGAGTCAGCATTATAGCATTAATTTAAAGCTGCCCCACCAATGTTTTTAAGAAGATATGGCAATATTTATGATCTGGTAATAGAACATTTACAGTTCAAGATTAAAGAGCTTTGCATTTACATTAGAGACTAATGAAAAACTATTATATTAGTAAAAAATATATTTGTTTTATGAATCTCTGTAACTCCAAAAGCAACCCTGCCTTCGTGAACTATCATTTTCCTTTAACTTCCAGTACAACGTCATGACTATCATAATCTTTTCAATAATTTTTTACTATCAAGTATACATTGATATGAAAATAATTTTTTATGCTTTAGAAATTATTATTTAATCCAAGCTATCCTCTATAAGTCGGGTAGTAAATTTTTGTTTATTTCTTTCATTATTTCCTAAAAATTTTCAAAATAAACTAGTACTCTAATTATATTTATTAAAAAAGAAAACATCAGTTTGTATATACATTGTTTTATTTCATAACTTTAAAGTCAACTACAATATTTACATTTGGTAATTAACATCTAAAGCAAATCGTTGTAACTAAATAAATTATAGGCACACAAAATGTATAATCCTTAAGGCTAAATATAAATGTCTTTTAAAATATGGATATGCAATAAATAGTTCTAATGGTATAAATAACTCGATGTTTTTGAATGTTTGTATAAAAATGAAATAGCGTTTTCGCATAACATAGTAACAAACTGGAGTACAATTTTTTTTTTTAAATTATTCAAACTGTTTCTTGAACGTTAGGCTCAAGAATGTAAGTTTTCACTTATTATTATTATTTTAGAGTGAAGACTATGCATAGAACTTGAAAATCATATTAATACTAACTTATTTCATAACATTACTTTGTTTTGCAACATCATATTTTTAAAATATGTTTAGAATTAATTTCTTCATGTTATTAATTTGCAATTATTTAAAAAATCATTTTTATGAATAAATTATAAATTTTATTGTATTTAGAAAACGTGTTTCACATACAAAAACTTACAACAAATGCAAAATGATAGCAAACTTTAAAATGTATAATCATTTTGGATAAATATTTTTTAATTTTCAAATCTGCATGCATCATTGTAATACACACTAGAAACTTGTTCTAATATCTTTTAGAGCTACATTAACATATTTCTAAGTCATTCGACTATATTTGATCAATCTATATTTCTAAAACATTAGAAGTATAACAGTACAAAATATTTACAACAAACAGTTATACAGTAATAAAAAAGTACCCACAAATGTTCTTAATTATTCTAGTTAATTTTCTATACAATGTAGTTGTTGATATGTAAAACTGAAAAAAATATGTAGAGGCAGAATATAAAACAAAATAGCCTAATGAGACATTTCATCATTATTTTGTAATTTGTATACAGTCATAATTTACACAATTTGAGTGTATTTTTTTTAAATGTAGTGTTAGGTTTATTTCGGATAACATGAAAATTACATTCTGTTAGTTTCAGAATGTATAAATTAGACCTCTCTAATGTCCCATCTTTTTTTAATTAATAACCATATCACATGCATGTGTAAGGGGTAAATAAACATATCATATGCATGTGTAAGGGGTTAAATAAACATATCACGTGCATGTGTAAGGGGTTAAATAAACATATCATATGCATTTTAATTTGTAACATAGTAAAATTAAATAGCTACAAATTTATTTTAATCTTTAGTACGAAATGTCTCAGCTATCTGACTAAATAATAATGTAAAAGATAAATAATAGTTTCTTTTAAAAAGAAATGAAAATGGGAACTATTTAACAATCTTACATATACAACAGAAAAGATAATTTATGTGAAGTACTTTGAAGATAATTTATTTGAGGTAATTTATGTGAGATTAATGAAAAGTTCATTTGACAAAATCTGTTTTAAGATGATTTTTTTTTTAATCTTACAATTTTGCAAGACAGGTATCAAAGCATGACATATTTTATAGATTAATTTTAATTATGGTAGTGTATTTCTCTAGATCGGTATTGAACTTTTTAAAAAACATTCAAGCAATTCAGAAATCTTGCATAAAATATATGAAACACAATACGCATTAAGTCTTCACATTTGATGTTCTAACAAAAATAAAAATTTCAGTTCCTAACATCACAAAATAGTTAATCACACATTTCATTTTACTCATACAAAATAATTTTAGAAATAATATTTACATAAAAAAGTACAAAATAATTGTTGACTTAGATTAACTAATTTTATTTAAACTTCCAGAAAACTACAGTTCATCAGGGGAGTTTTCTGGACTTGAAGAAATGTCAGGAAGAACTGGGAGTAATGTCTGGAGACTGAAATACCTTGTCCTGTCGCCAGGCTCAACACTGGTAATATGTTGGAAACAACAAGGTTGAGAAATATGGGATTTTTGTGGTAGTGGTTGATACTGCTGTTTCTTTGCTTTTTTATTCCTGGAGCCAGGAACAGACAAACTTATGTTTTCAGGAGAAGATGTGAGACGATCTATGTGAGTCCACATTTCCTTGGCTGCATCAACACAATCAAAACTAAAACCTATAAGTTTCGTGTGATCAGAAGATAGACACATAGTATGGAAAGCAGGACCTGAAACTTTGTAAGATGTTAGATTGTCTATAGTGTCACTCCACAGAGTAAAACATGTTCCTCGTTCAGCAAGGAGAATTTGAATTCTGCGTTTATTCCGGGAACGTGTCTCTCCTGTGTCTAGTAGGACAACAGGTACCCCTGTGTAATGTAGTTCCCATGGGACATCGCTTATTGCTGAGCCAAAGTATAAATTAACCAGTGAGCTGCAAACAAAAACCTGGAAACAAAAACACAATGTCGATACAATAACAGCAGTTAGTTACTAAATGTATTGAAACATTTGAAATACATTAAGAATGTAAAAATAGAGATAAAGGACAATTATCAATACATATTTTCAATGACTAAATGGAGGGATTTTATAAAAATTAAATAATTTATGTAAACATCAGATTTAAAATTAGTTTATAATACCATTTGCAATAAAAAGATGAAGTATAGAAGGAAAAAATTAAGATCAAAATAAATTCCATTTCGATTTATTATTAAACATATGACTACAAAAAAATATGATGGTCATCATTCTGAAACTGAAAATTGGAATAATTTAAACACAATAGATATTTTGGATTTATTTCAGATGTAAGAAAACTGGGCAAAATAACATAGACATAAAAAAGTGGTGTTCTTCAAAAATAGGGTCATTGCAGTTTGTAATAACAAAGCTCTTCTTGTATGAATCCCAGAAAATGCAGTGAAAATAAAGATAAGGTGCTTGGAGGTAACAAATGGGCAGAGTAAGCAATAGTTGTAAGAGAAAGGTTTAAACTAAAGTCCTTAAATGTATGTACATAGAAATAGACACTTGCATATGTACTTTCAATTACACATACAATATTTGTTGATTTCACATCTACTGTATTCTGGTTTCCTAAAAAACATTATTTCATAGAAGATGAAAATAATTACCCTGCTATGTCTTTGACCTTCATTTGAATATAAGATTCATCTCTCATTTGATGCCTTTTGCTTCAAACGTTTCTTCCATTTCTTGTTTCTATTTGTGTCCTTTAGAATTGATATTCCCTTTTTTGTATTACATTGTATATAATGCTCAGATCAATTTATTTTCTTTATGTTGATCAGGTGCAGTATTTTTCTTCTTCATCTAATTTTTCTTAACCACTTTATCATCTAATTTGTTATCCCTTCAAATCCACACTTGAAATGTTCTCAACCATTCTCCATAATTTTATCTTTATGTTCAATTCTTACCAATACAATGCCGGCTCCCCCACAAAGTAGCCTACACGCTTAACTAATCTTTGCCTAAATTATTTTTCCAATTAGAAACAGTTATTTATTTAACTGTTTGAATACTCAAATCTATTTTCGAGTATTCAAGCTCCCACTTATTTCATTACTTCTTATCTAATTTTGGCTTTCTTGATTTTTTAAATTTAATTTGGGTTTTATGGTTTTATTATTTATCATGATTACATAAATTTCACTTTTTTGCTTCATCAACATGCTATCCTTTTCTTGGATCATTACTTTAGGTGATAAAGAGCATTCACTTTTATAGATCAATTTACTTCTGCCCTTTCCTACCTTTTAAAAATGGTCTGTTGAATAAATTTAAAAACCCGATTTATCTGTTCATCATGTTTTTCTAAAATTCTTTAGAAATGGAAACTTAGTAACCCAAGCCTGACAATGCAAAAACCTCCATAAATAAAATACACACTAAACTGCTCTTCACCACTGATTTTGAATCAAACCATTCCTTAAATTACATTAAATCTTACAATACCGAAAATTGCCTTAAAAAAACATACATTTAAACCCACTTGTACTATGGTCATTCAAATAATTAAAGACACATTGATGTAGAACATAAACTGTGTTTATTTACAAAATAAGACTTTAGTTATTTCTACACATTATCTCCACCAATATTAATACAATTGCTCAAACAATTGAACTATTTTTTTTTAATAGAAGATTGAAAAAAGTCTGTGTCTTGATTGAGCAACGTTTCCATAAATTCTTTGACCAGTTGTCACTAAACGTTTTCCCACACAAGGCATCAATATAATTACATAGCACACGATTACAGTGTTTAGTGAAGACTATTAATAGCTTATGGCATAATATACATACCTCACATAATATATTAACAAAACCTTAAATAGATTCATCCAAAAAAACAGGGTACAAAGTAAAATAAATAACAATGTAAATACAGCATAACAAAAACATAAATGAAAGATGCCAAGCACATACAAACTAAACCATAAACACTGTAGTAGATCCTAGTCCATAAATGCAACAGGATATAATTTTAGATCGATAGGCCTTTGTTATTCACATAATAGAAAGTTGCAACCTAAAAATTCTCCTCATGAATAAAAAGATTTATATCTGAACACTTTACAGCAATGGTGATTCTAGAAAACAAAATGAAAAATATATAAATGGATTTAAAACCATATAAACATTATTGAAAACCTGCCTTAAACCTGAAGCCTCTCGGAAAAAATAAAATAGTAGCCATTCTAGATGACCAGAAAACAGTGAAAATATATGCATTCAAAACCATATAAACATTATTGAAAACCAGCCTTTAAACCTAGAGCCTCTCGTGAAAATAAAACAGTAGCCAATCTAGGTGACTATATAGACTAGTGCAAATCATATAGACTAGTTGAAACTATTTTGTTCTTACTTTCAAAAATTTTTCATAATTATGTTTTATTCTATTTTTTCAAAAAAATTACAAATATACACTAAAAAATTATTTTTATGGATTTAATCTAAGATGTTATAATTTTAACAGATGACAATCCAATCTCCTTCCAGTCTGTATTCACGATCACATCAAGTTTATATGAATCGATCTTTTTTTCTTGGCGTTCAGTACTAAGGTGCATCCATTGATCTTAGTTTTTGCTACAGGAACCATATCAATTTAAATCAGCATAATGCATTAGGTTTATAGACCTTATGGATTAATTTCGTATACCTCGAGCAGGTCATCGACCTCCTTACCTGTGTCTTCAGCCCTCTGAAGCAACTCTCGATCTGTATCCTCTCATGTTCCGTCAAGTCTGAAGTGTCGACGCTGCCGGAACTGTTGGAGTCCGTGCCTCCAGTAGAGGACAGCCTGCGTCGAGGGTAAGCGGCGCTCAGTCTACGGTCAGAGTACGTCTCCTCGTTGTCTTTGACCAAAGCGGAACACGAAGCGTACTGGGCGACGGGTCCCGGCGGCATTCTGTAAACAAAACGTTTTTTGTTAAAGCAATCTGAGAAATTTAAAAGGACTTATTTCATTGGTAATAAGACACCTTATGGAATATTTAGGCCCATGCTGAGTGGACTAGCCTTTCTTGTGTGAACATCAAGTTGGATATCAACTCTATGATTCTCCCCAGATGACGGGAGTTTCGCACCCTTAAATATTATTCAACCATCATTCCCATATCCTTACGAGATGACATTAGCGTTATATTTTGAATAATATTTTAAAAGAATTATAAGTACAATGTATACATAACAGAATAATACTTACAAAGTTTTATAAGGACATTACAAGAAAAATACAAACTATAGATTCGTCCCAGGCTAGATTTAATCAAGATAAAGCAACTTGATTGTACCGCACACAAACAGGTTACCCATATATTGTTTTTTTTTAACCAAAATTATGTTGTGTTAGTATCGTACTTATACATTTACGCAGTTTTCAAAATTTCGATATAAATTTGAAAATTTGTGCCACCTCATCCATAGACATCGTTATATTTCAGCAAGTCCAGTTTATTGTCTCTTTGACCGTCCTTCGCATGTCTGTTTCAAAAGCACGTAAAGTTATGAAAGTTATGAGTATTGATTTGCACAGCATTTTTTAAAAATTATTTGTTATTATTAGTAAAATTATATAAAACAGCAAGATGTTATGTTCCTGGCCATTGGTTGATTTGGCATAGAATGACGAAGTGATTAACATAAAAAGATGAATGCTTGAAAAACTAAAACTCATTAGTATTTAGTGAAACTCAGTTTTACTCAATAGACTTGTTTCGGCTACGATATCGGCAACATCAGGTGTAAATATTTGACTGAAGATTGTAATATCGTCAACTAAACAGATTTAGTAAATGGTTAGTTCGTGAAAATTGGACTAGTGAATATTTAAACTAAATATTTTATATTTTTAAGTGTTTTTTACGCTAGTATTATTTTAAAATTACAAATAATCTTTTACAAAATAGTAATTATTACAAATAATCTTAAGCAATAATTTAAGTATTTGAAGAGGGGGGTAGCTAATAATAAAATAATCACAATGCCTTTAATTTCCCTTAATAAAGGAACAAGTTTAGTGTTACTATTATCGTAAACCTGTAGTTCGTAGATTTTTTTTTAATTGTGCATTTCAAAAATTCAGTTAATTTTGTGGCTGTTACTTTTCATTCCAATTAGCCTGAATCGTCACAAGATTCGTCCCCGTTGAAACCAATTAGAGTGCATTAACGCAACGGAATGTCGACATGTGCACAGAGTAAGGCTAAGCATTGTGTTGAAGTGTCGCGTCAGACTGGCAGCTGCAGACACGGATGTGTTCCCTAGGGAGAGGATGTTGATAACGTGACATCATCATGACGTCATGCCATTAAGACGGGAGCAGATTCCTTGTACTTGGCCGGCTGTTATTGTAGATATGGAACTATATTCGTAACAACGCGACGGTTAAACGAATGCTACACGGATCTTGGTATAATCGAGAGAACGCCCAAAACTTGCAATGCTATGTTTTTGAAACGGCAAAGATAAAAAATCTAGTTTACAACTACAATAGGGTCGTGACCATAAAGCATTTGGAAAATATAAATAGCGCCTATTGTTGATGCCTAGGCATGATGGTGTCGCGAAAAAAGCGCCCAGCGCGAAGAGAAAATACCCGCGCCTGGGTATTCCACTCCGTTCCTCTTACGGGTGTTTGAACATATTCAAATATCGGGGTCTAATTTCCTTCACACTTTATCCAGGCTTTGGACTGGTTAAATGATAGTAACACATTTCTATCATTCAGGCGTGTTTAAAATCAGCCTTGGGAAGCTTCGCTAATTTTTCTTATGTTTATGCATTGCCAACTTTTTTTAATATTTATAGTTTTTAACTTCTTTTTGTTTTTCATGACTGTCATCTTTCGTAATCAGCCTTAAGAAAGTTTCGTCATTTTTTTAATATTTATGTGTTTTAAATGGCTTTTTATTACTTTTGATTTTTTCATGACTGTTTTCTTAATCAACCTTTTGTAGGTAGGAGAGAGTTGGGAGACAAGCCCTTATACCACAAGTTTCTTCATAATTCTTGATATTTTTTTAATAACCTCATGCATTTTCTTATACTTCAGTTTTCTTCACTTTCCTTCCAGGTTCAATTAAATTTTCATAAACATGGACGCTAAGTTTTCGGCTTGAGTCTTTAAACAATGGGTCAGTTCTTTGATCTTGGGATAAGATCTTTGAAACATACTATTACGTTTATTGTTCCAACCTTCAACAGAATTTGTGGTCTTACATCCCTACTCTATTTAAAAATCGATTTAATGCACTCCTATTCGCTTATATGTATGACTACTCGATATAATACCTTGATTTATTACACACCTACTTTATTTTATAATCGATTTAATGCATCCCTACTCTATTTAAAAATCGATTTAATTCATTACTATTTGATTGCATGCATACCTACACGATATGATAACCTGATTTATTACATTCCTGCTCTATTTAAAATCGATTTAATGCATTCCTATTCGATTGTATGTATGCCTACTCCTTATAACAGCCTGATTTACTACAATTCTACTCTATTTTATAATCGATATAATACATCCCTACTCAATTTTATAATCGATTTAATAAATCCCTATTCGATTTTATAATAGATTTAATAAATTCCTACTCGATTATATAACCGATTTAATAAATTCCCACTCAATTTTATAATCGATTTAATAAATCCCCATTCGATTTTATAATCGATTTAATAAATCCGTACTCGATTTTATAATCGATTTAATAAATTCCCACTGGATTTTATAATCGATTTAATAAATCCCCATTCAGTTTTATAATCGATTTAATAAATTCCCATTTGATTTTATAATCGATTTAATAAATTCCCATTCGATTTTAAAATAGATTTAATAAATCCTTACTCGATTTTATAATCGATTTAATAAATTCCCACTGAATTTTATAATCGATTTAATAAATCCCCATTCAGTTTTATAATCGATTTAATAAATTCCCATTTGATTTTATAATCGATTTAATAAATTCCCATTTTTTGCCTTAAACACAAACTAACCGTGTTTTAAAAAGCTGATGAATCTATTTAAATTGCAACCTGTGACTGGATGTTTATTACATCTAAACTCAAAAAAAATTAAATCATTTAAAACGCATACCTAACGTCCACAGAATATAAGGAATGTCTATTTAATGTTTAAAATTCCACAACATAAAATTTGGTTTATTTTCGCCTAAAATAAGGCCCAAACTGGGATATGCTTGTTCTGTGAAAATAGGGGTCGAGTCCTGTTAAAATCTCCAACATTTTGAATTGTCGGAAAGGTTAAGTTAAACATCTCTTAAATGTAAAGAGCAATAGCGTATAGACTGAAGCAAATCCGTAAGTACAAAACACAAAGACTAAAGTAATACAAATCTTCTGGTGTTGACGAAATCCCAACTGAGTTTGGCTATTTAAAGCAGATGGGGGAGGTAATTTATGCTAAATACGGATGTTTGGAACAGATTTGTTTGCAAGAATGGAAAAGTTTATAAACGACAGGAGTAATAACAAGATTTTAATTAAGTTACAAAGTTCAGTTTAATAATAATTTTTTTTCGATATTGATTTAACTGTGAGATATAATGAGACATATTTACGTGGGTTTAGACAAAGTACAGCGACTAACGACTACAGTCGGTTCAGAATGTGTTTGCAGCAGATGTAAACACTATCAAGCAAACACGTACATGGGACGGTAAGCTATGAGCCTGGTTCATAATCATGCAACGGCAATTACGGCTACGTCTTATACTGGTACACCTAATCTTTCGAAAAAGTGAATTGTAGACTAATGAAAGTGATAAGACTGTTCAATAATTTATTGCTACAAGTTTTTAGACTTACCATGTTATTATGTCATGACTAAGGGGACTGCAAAATCCGATCCCGATGACTAGGAACTGTCGTAAACAGGTATGACGAATGGCTCGATGTCTTCAATTATATTGTCTAACTTCCACATATTCGGCTCTTCAACGTCCACCACATGTTTCACATACCTTTCCCACGTAACACGAGAGACGCCTTCGGTTAGCAGTCTGTGCATCCCATTAACGTTAGAAGTAGCATCGTTAGACGCAACATAACCTTTAACCTCAGCCCATACCATTTCTATAGGGCTTAATTCGCAGTGATAAGGAGGGGTTCTCAAAACTATTCTATTTGTTGATTTAGCAATTTCATCGATGACGTATTTTTTGTATTTTGGCCTATAATAGGACATGAGTGTCCAATTTCTGTATTTCTGCGGAAAACCATTCTTTAAAATTTTCGTCATTCATTTCTGTATGGTAGTCAGTATCTGATTTTGACGGTCCATCTTCGACAAAACCTTTTTGTGACCCAATATGAGTAACAATAAGTCTCTTATCTTTCCGGAATGGCATTTCAAACCCGCCGACAGACCTCTGTATATTTTATTACGACGGGCTATATTTTTGAAAAAAATAATAATTAATAGAGAATTTTGACTTTTTAAGTTTGCTTCATTTACTTCTTTCTGTCTACATCGTCTCCTTCAGGACGTTGGTGACTAGCCCTAATGACCAATTTAACTCAGGAAGCGCTTTCCCTAAAAACATCGTGGGTATCCTTGTGCACCAATTTCTTACACCTTTTAACCAAGATTCTCTTCTTTCCGGCTTTCCTCTTTTATAAGAACTTGCCTTGAGTTATTATCTGAAGGACTACATGTGCCATTTCTCATTACTAATGAACTATTTTAATTTTCTAATTTTTACACAATTTTCAATTTTAAGGCATTTTGTCTTCCTATCCAATACTTTAAACCTTAATTACCATCTGCACTAATTACACGGGATGTCTTCAAAAAAGCTAAATCACCACATCTCAAAAAACTGAAATCCCCTCCTGTTATCTGCCTATAACGCCCAGGCTTTCATTCCATTCAGCGACACGGACAATACGTAATATCTATCATAACGCATAACGTTTGAGCTCCATTTTAATCAAAGGAGTAATAAGAAACTGGTTCAACCTCATGAACCAACTTTAACTTGTTCAACTCTTGAGTCAGTATCAGCTTTATTGTTAGACATACTAAGGTATACAAACAAAATATTTATAGTGGTGACGTTTTAATTTATGTCCAATGATGTACATGTCTATGTGTTTTACATGTTATACTACAATCATTTTTAGTCTGTAAATGATTTTTAGTCATAAATATTTTGGGCTGGAAAATTTTCACATTCCCTTTTGTAGGAACTTTAAGATGATTTTAGTTTCCCAGCACAGGATATAATGTTGAATGTGAAGAGCCTTTTTTAACTTGCCGGAAGTATATTGTTGGAAAGAGTATCACTTTCAGAAGAGCAGGATGTGCTAGCCCGCATTCACTTCAGATCACCCATGGATATATTCTACAGCTTAATTTTCAGTAACTTTAGAGAGAGACTGGAAATTTGAAGTAACTTACTATTCATTAACTAAAACAACTTAAAATAGTCTTTTTAGACACCGACTTCAAAGCTCGCCTACTTAAGTCTAAGTATAAATTAGACAGAAGTAGGCTATAGAGCCTATTAAAATCTAGATATATGATAGACACTGCAATACAGTCTAAGCCTACTAAGGTCCTAGGTATATGGTAGACACCGCAGGCCAGAGCAGGTGTACAAACGTTTAGGTATAGGGTAGACGACGTATGCAAGGCAAGTCTACTTAAGCCTAGGAGTAGGATAAAAGTGTAGACACTGTAGTACAGAAAGGTATATTAAAGTCAAAGAAATGGTAGATACCGCAGTACAGAAAGGTATATTAAAGTCAAAGAAATGGTAGACACCGCAGTACAGAAAGGTATATTAAAGTCAAAGAAATGGTAGACACTGTAGTACAGAAAGGTATATTAAAGTCAAAGAAATGGTAGATACCGCAGTACAGAAAGGTATATTAAAGTCAAAGAAATGGTAGACACTGCAGTACAGAAAGGTATATTAAAGTCAAAGAAATGGTAGACACCGCAGTACAGAAAGGTATATTAAAGTCAAAGAAATGGTAGACACCGCAGTACAGAAAGGTATATTAAAGTCAAAGAAATGGTAGATACCGCAGTTGTAGTACAGAAAGGTATATTAAAGTCAAAGAAATGGTAGATACCGCAGTTGTAGTACAGAAAGGTATATTAAAGTCAAAGAAATGGTAGACACCGCAGTACAGAAAGGTATATTAAAGTCAAAGAAATGGTAGACACCGCAGTACAGAAAGGTATATTAAAGTCAAAGAAATGGTAGATACCGCAGTACAGAAAGGTATATTAAAGTCAAAGAAATGGTAGATACAGCAGTACAGAAAGGTATATTAAAGTCAAAGAAATGGTAGACACTGCAGTACAGAAAGGTATATTAAAGTCAAAGAAATGATAGATACCGCAGTACAGAAAGGTATATTATAGTCAAAGAAATGGTAGATACCGCAGTAGAGAAAGGTATATTAAAGTCAAAGAAATGGTAGACACTGCAGTTCAGAAAAATACATTAAAGTCAAAGAAATGGTAGATACCGCAGTACAGAAAGTCAAAGAAATGGTAGATACCGCAGTACAGAAAGGTATATTGAAGTCAAAGAAATGGTAGACACTGCAGTACAGAAAGGTATATTAAGTCAAAGAAATGGTAGACACCGCAGTACAAATAAGGTCTATAAAAATTTAGGTATAGGGTAGACAAGAAAGTCTAGGAATAGGGTAGAAGGGGAAGTAAGTATGAGGGATGGTGGTATAGGCGAAACATCCCTGGTCTAAGAGATTGCTGTATGTTAGACAGCCCCCTGAGCTAGACCTACGGTGGATATAGAAAAATTAATGCCTACTTACTTTCACTTGTTGGGAAAAGTAGGCTACATGGACAACGTAAACATAAACAGATGTGGAGAGCAAGTATACTTCAGGAAAGCGTCCATGTCTTTGTGACCCAGTATTTCCTCCTTTTGCATAATGGCAAAGTATTATATAATGGGTAGTTAATGAGGGTGTAGTGGGTAGTATATTGAGTAGTATAACAAGAATATCATTATACGCTTAGTATAATGAATGGTATAAAAAGTAGTTAAATGAGAGTATGATGGGTAGTTTAATGATGGTAAAATTGGTGTTACAGTATAATGAATAGTATAATAAGAGTATAATTTATAGTATAATGGGTTGTACAATAGGACTATAAGAGGTACTTGAATGAGTATATAATGTAATGAGTTCAATGAAATATAGTGGATAGTTCAATATAATATAGTATATTAGGATTATAATAGAGCATAATAGTGGCTATTGTGGGAGTATAATAAAATATAATTAATAATATAAAAGTGTAATGAGTACTATAATATTGGGGTTTTAATAAGTAGCATAATGAATAATAATTGTAGTATATTGGTAGTACTGCATAATGAGAGAGTACTAGGTAGTAGTATATAGTGTAGACACCTCCCGAAGGCACAATACAGTATGAAACCTTGCTTACCTGATGCCTTGAAGCTTTCTTACCTTCTAGACCAGAGAATTTATCTATCTTATCCTGTTACAATCCTTCCCATACTATAACAGCCAAAATTACTCATTAAGACTAAAGAGACAAAATCTAGAAAATGCACATATTTTAAGTGTTGTTAATATTGAGTCTCTTTCGTAACAAGTGGAACGCCACTACCATCTTATTTAGGTGCACCACCTCCGCCACAGGGTCTTTGACTAATCCATCAATAAAAAATTTGTAGAATAAGTTTGATCGTCATAGAACTTTTGTTTCGCCATAAAACTTTTAGTACAATAATACTTATCTATTATTTGTTTTAAGCCGTTCTGTCGTTATGACTATTACAGGGGCCATAATTACTACAGATTAATATACATTGTATTTAGTACAATCTTAATCGTGATTTATGTTTGTCAAGTACAATACCTATCTCTTTTCGTGACAGCCGTATACAAATCCTTGAGTCGCGATATGTAGAGGTTTGCTGACGATTAACACTTGCCACACGAAAATGTCAACGAAATTGGTTCTGCTTTATTTACATTCTTGAACTTTCTCCGCGCAATTGCATTTGATTTCAGCTTTTTATTTTGCAACAGAGCCTGATTCGATGCGTATTCTTTCTTTGCCTTTTACGTGTAGAAAAACCTTTCAAATTGGCAACGATTTAAATAAACCACCATCACATCAAACACGTTCAACCTATTCAAGAGGTGAAAGTATAAAATCAACGAGTGATGTATGAAAAAAATACACACTTAAAAGTCAAGATGCTTGAATTGTCGCGTATAATTGCTTACTACGAATGTTAAATTGGATCTAAGGTACTACGGAAGTCAAAATGATTTCTTTATTCGAGTCGATTGCGGAAGTCAAATTGTTTTTGTACGAATGAAAACCAGTTTGAAAGACACAACTTTCACACCAATACAAAAGTGTGTATTTAAAAAAATAAACAAACATAATTATTTTACGTTTAAATTAGATCGTGAAATACGAATTAACATCGCCGGCGGAAAGCGACGATGCATTCTTATCGTTTTCCAAATAAATCTTGTCCTTCTTCATATAAAAATATTTCTTATTAGTTTTTTAGGGGAAATTTAAAGTTCAACAATGTTTGTAGAATTTTTTAATGAACCGTCTAACTGTATTAAAGCCCGGAAAACGAATTGTGGTTTTTTATTTCAGCTCTTTTCAATAGCAATAGAATCAAGGGCTTATTCATTAAAGCGAGGCAAACAATGAGGGTATACCTCGTCCACGTCCGATTTTCTGATGAAAATACTATATAATTATATTACACATCAAAATGATAAAGTTTTAAGCTTCTTCTTACTGGGAGGCATGAGGGGTTCAGATACTAAATTTTAGTTCCAAATTATTATGCAATATTTATATTTACATGTTTTTAATACACGTCTATTTTTATGTAAACAGATTCTCAGCAAGCATTTCAGCTAGAGAGATATGCAATTTGACACACAATCTGTAACTTCTCAAAAATCACAACCATGGGAGCGCTGAAGTCAAACTACGAAAATAAATTTCAATCCTCATCTGTGCTTTGAAACTTGTTTGTTCTAATGCTTGATGATATAAATGTAACCAGATAAAGGAATTATTCCATCGCACATTTGTAATTAAATCGGGCAATATTTTCTGGAATTGGAAAAATTGCTTAGTCGAAAAAAAACAACTTTGTAAAAATTAACATGTAACGATCCTTCCTTGGCGTTGGCCTTTTCCTACTTCATTATTATTATCTCCTTGTTTCTCTCTTTTTACCCTTGAACTATATCATCATTCTCTAATTTTGCCTTATCATTTCAACCATCAACATAGACTTTAAAAGTTATCACTTTTAACTTCATTATAATCAATATTCTCGAACTTATTCTCCAACTCCATAATTATTCTCTAACTTCGCCGACATCCTCATTTGTTTGGGTTGAGAATAAGGTCTTGCATGTTTTCAATCCGTAGGTAAGTGAACAATGTAAATAATGGCCATGGTCGGTTTCTGCAACTCCGTCATCATCATCATTCTCCAACCTGTATTTTTCATCATTATCAACATTTGTTTGGATTCTGCCTACGCCTAAAATATATCCAATCCGTAGGTGAATGTAAAAAATAGATATTGATCGTGATTGGTTTCCGCTGCTTGGTCATTATTTTTAATCTCCAACCTGTCTTTATCATAATGATCGACATTTGCTGGGTTGTACTTGAGGGATTACATGTTTCCAATCCATAAGTGATTGTTTGCATAAAGTAAATAGCCTATGTATCATGGTTGGTCCGTGTCTGGGTTACTCTAGGGTAGAGTTCGTCATAATAAAGTGAAAGTTGGAATAATAATGGATTTCAAATAGTTGTTTTAAAAGAAGTCGTAATTTGTATCGATTTTTGTTGTAGTCGATCGGTCAGTATGATTACTATCACCTAGGATAGGGAAGGATAAGTAATATAGACAGGAGTATTAAATCCTCTGGTAGAGGATGCTGTAGGACCAAGTCGTCGCCTCTATAGGTTGGGTCTGTGCATTAGATCTGTCAGAAAGGTATTTATCCCCTCGTGAGAAGAAGGTCAAGGGAGGGTAGATAGAATTATTTAGTAATATGGTAAGTACGAAATGATACTCTGGTAATAGGAGTAGGGAATAATTATGACAACACTAGGATAGGATCATCTGAAGGAAATACTCTCCTATCCGCTACCCGTAATTTTTTTTTACCGAAATTCGAATTTCTAAATATTCTTATCAATAAATTATAAATATAAAATATGTTTCTAAATTAAGCTAATTTCGTTTGATAGTGATAATGGAGGCGAAGAAAATTTACTTTAGTCGATTGCGAAGCCAAGATCGTGGTTACTTCCTGGGAATATAAATGATTTAAATACTAATGAAGAAACATAATGACTGGGAACCAAGGCACGCATCTTCACACCATATTGTAATCGGATATCTGGCTTTGCGGTGCCGTTACGGTAATTATACAGACTTTAATTGAATTGTTGATACTGTTATGCGGTGGGATAAGTAGATAAAAGGAATTTCGAAATGTAGAGCAACTATTGCAAGTTCAGTTGGACACAGCCATTGCCCAAAATGAATACCAGGGCAACTGGATGTAGGCCCTACAAAGCGTTCGTACACACGTTCGCGTTTACGTGGATTTAGGATCTACTCGTACGTTCGTTAGTGACCCTATTTATAAAACTTTCTGGGAGAATCGGGCATAGGGGATGTTACTAAAACGTGGAGTTGTACGGAACTCTATAAGATAATTTATTTCACTTTCTGGTTTTGGCACAGAATATGAACATGTATACACAGAATATGCACAGAAGATGTAATTCAATTCGGTAATTGTACAGAATATATCGCGCTCCTTTTAATCTCTATTACAGATAGACATATGCTACTTAAAAAATACATTCTAATTAAGAAAAAAACTAAATGTAAATGTCACAAACCACAAATAGTGGTTAGTATTTGAAAAATTCATACGTAACCTAGATTTACAAACATATTTACATTATTAATATACAATTATAAATCCTTGCTACAAAATAGTTATAGAACTTTTATGCACATTTCGCTATCACAGTTAGAATCATCAGAAGATTAAAAATTAATTAAGAAGTAAATCCAATCCCACTCCACCGCCCAGCGACTGGGTTAACCAACACCAACGCTAGATGAAGGAACAAGACCACACCCACACTAACCTATACGTTACATATTGTAACAGGACTAGGTTACTTGGGAAATGAAAATATAAAGTTTTAAATTACACAGTTATACAATTTATTAATCAATGGCCAATTACAATAGAACAAAAGACAGCAATGTGTCGAGTAATTTAATTTTAATTACTGCTAGTTATTCCATACATTTGAATTACTTATTGAACTTTAAAATTTATATATATATCGACAAGATAGTAACTTAATATTTTCAAATTAATTTTGAATTTTTATTCAAAGGACAATTTCTACCGTTCATGTGTTAACCGTTTATCATTTAAAATTCAACTTAGTTAACATTAAAATACATTTTCTTTATTATTATCTAAAACGTACCTGGTTGTGCACTAATAAAACACTTTAAAACATATTAAAGATTGCCCATGGCTTTTGGAATCAATAAACACTTAACACATCGCTCTTGCAAATCCGCGCACTTAAACAAAAATTATATAAACATTTACTCGTTTGAAAAACATAAATTATCGCTTCTGACTTCTTCTTTTGTTGCGTTAATAAAATTCGGTACCGGCCTTGACATCTTAAATTTTGAATACTGGAAGCTTATAAATTTCTAAGTTATGTCCGAAAGTGCCATACGTCCGTCTCGTTCAAAGACTTCTGGAGAAGTGGGGCTTCTGAAGGGGCAAGCCAACGGAACTTTCCCACCCTCGATTATTATTTCTAATTTTTCGATTGGTGCATTGGATCTGGCGATATCAGACCATGCTTGCGTCACATGGGGTGATGTGGTAATTGGGCTAAGTTACTACTCGTACGATATTTTACATTTTTACCCGCTAGGGGCGCTACTATCTATGCTAGCTTTACAAAGTGCACCAAGAAACAAAAATTTTCTTTTATATTGGAACGATATAATTATTAAATAAAAATCAAATATATAAATGAATTTATATGTAACACCTTATTTTTAAGAGTGTTACAATATCTAACTTAAAAACCAATATACTAATACAGTTTTAAGTACTAACTAAATGAGTACCACAACAAATAAGTACTAAATGCTAGTACTCAACATTGTATCCCTGTAGCGAATATTTATAATGTATAAGGTCGTAGGATATAGTTCTCGGTTCACTTGTAATCTTCTAATGATGCAAACTGTGTTTTCGAAATGAACATAAAGGTGCAACTATTTTGTAGTAAAGGTTTATAATTGTTTACTGATTATATTAAGCTACTGTGTTCGTAATTGCTTGCAAACATAAAATAACCTATTCTCAATTTAAACTAATGATATCCATTTTCAACATAATGGTTTTGTAACAACATAAGTATTAAGTCCTTTGTTATCAGCTTAAGCTATACTGGTAAAAATGTTAACTAAATCTATTCTTACCAGATACTTTGTTTGTATATTGTACAATAGTTATAATGTAATTTAGTGTAGTATAAAGTAGTATATAGAAGTTTAGAGAAAGATTGAGTTTATAAAGTGTCGTGATTATTTGTAAACTTAAGTCTGTATTTTAAAATAAATGTCAACCACTATTACTGGTCACTCTTATAACAACTTTTTTCTTGATATTATTTCTTAACCAAATCTATTCTTACCGGATACTTTGTTTACAGGCTAGGCCTATATAATTTAGTTTAGTATTAAGTACTGTTAGTCTATGTTTTATAAAGAAAATTCGGTTTATAAAATTTCGTCTGAGTTTATAAACTTAATTTTTTGTATTCTTCAAATTATTAACCAAAATGATTGGTTTGCGGCATGTAGGCTATAATAACGTTTTTCTTGTTTAGAATGTATTTTTAGGTAACAATTAATTAATTGTAAATCTGAGTACAATTGTAGTTGGTCCCTATTCTATATAATTACCTGCAAATCATTTACAGTATACCTTTTTTTACTTTGTTAAATTTTCTTTTTCAAATTTCAATTGGAATTTTTGGCCTCTTGGCGAAAAACCCAATAAGATTATCATCGTCATGTTAGTTCCCAGGACTAAACAAAAATTAGTTGATTTAAAATAAGTTAAAACTAAATATCAATATTAAATATTTAAACTCTAATTTAGAAAATTAATGAAAACAAAATCGTCACTCATCATTAATTAACACGAATTGATAACAAAAAAACGAATTAGGAAATAATCTGTTAGGAGTAAAATGTTTTAGTAAACTATCATTAATTTATACCTTTATATGTAATTGAAAAGTGCGGAAGCTTCAAATTGTGTGAAATCAATTGGGTCTAGATTTTGAAATAAAAGCTGCGCAACGGCTTGTAAAACCCCACCAATATAACAGTCAACAATGCGCGCCAGTTCCGTTTTGGCGCGGTCAAGTCTATTAACTCTCCTAACCTATAAACCATTGTTGCTGCATGTAATGCCACTACGGGCAACAATAGCGATCAGGCTTCATTTCCTTTACGTAATGACGCAATTTCTAAAATGGAATACAGACGCGCGCTTACTGTATATGCAGGGTCGGTAACTATCGTAGAGTTTATCGTTGATTAGGCTGTTTCAAAAGTGTATGGAGGTATATTGTTTGTAATGAATTCCGATCGGGAGTTGTGTATATATGAGGCACAACAGAAATATACGAAAAGTGAAACATTACAGACAAATTTTAATCAGAGTATAACATTATTTGTTGAAAAAATCACGAACTTACGGAAACTTAATTTTTGAAACCGATGTATTTAAGCGGAATTATAATTTTTGAATTTAGGATACCCTCAAAGCTCAAATGTAGAAAAAAAACATAATTGTTAACTAAGTGTGTTAATAACACCAACCTAACGGAATAAAAAAATCATTGGTTTTAAAACTATTTCTCGATCAAATGAGACATTTTTAGTCCCTTGCGTTAAGAAGTTACTGATATCGAAAAATTTCAGTTACACTGCACTTAAATTACGAAACCTGTTTATATGCATAGTTTTTTCAACATTAATATAATAGCGTTTATAAATGTGGGTTAAGGAATATCACAATACTATTATTTTGTTTAATTTTATATCCGGATCAAATGTTTTTAAATGACCCGATTAAAGATTATAGTAGGTTATCAAAAAATATTTCTTTACGTAAATTTACGAACAGTTAAATAAGCATCTCACACGAGCGTCTTGGTAGAACTAAAGTAAAGATATGATGGAATACGGGAAAAACATGGCTCGCACGGGTAGAACCATTTAATCGAAATAGACATTTCTCTAGCAAAGACATAGTGAGTGAAACGTACATCGTACAACTGACATTTTGCGGCATGCAATACGAGGATTGCGAGTTACGCAGGCTGTTAAAATAGATTCTGGATTTTCATAAACTGTCTAGTTTTGAGACTCTTAAAATATGAAAACATGTAGACCCGCCTGGGATTAAATGATGTCTGGTTAATTTATGCGTTACATATATTCCTCTGTAAAATTACAACCTAACCGCAGTTGCATCAGTTTGTTATAGGCCGTGTCCGCTTCAGTTGTTTATGCCAGTTAAAAGGCCCGCCATTGGTGATCATAGGCAAACCATACGTTGAATTATTGCCGTGCTTTGTGATAATTCCACTGGATATATAGCAAACGCCACGGCTACGTAGAAATGTCTTCCTAGACACGTTTTGGAAAGCATCGTGGTAGACAACTGGTTTTCCGATAGTTCCATTCTTCAAATGCTTTCGAAGGATAAGCAAGGTAGACACTCAAGCCTACCAAAAAATAGTAGATTTCTCACGAAATGCTAGTTACGGAATACAGACAGAAAATACTAAGCTTTCATTTCTACGACAATCAGTAGGGCCCTATTGTGTTTATAAACGTTTCAAAGAAAGAAAATAAAGACCTTTTCCACTTCATAAACCACCATAATACAATCTTTTGAGGATTATAGAATTTTAGAGGAACTATACAAAAGAGGAGTTGAGCTTCTTGAAGGAATATGCCCCACTCATAGTTATTAAAAAAACTCAGTGGTGACCACTTTTCCTTACACATTTTTAAATCTAGTATTGGAACAACTTCGTCATTTACGTTCCCACAACACTTTTAATTCGGTAAAGTGTTAGGTTAAGGGTTTTTATGCTCTTTATGAGAATATACCACAACACCTTAAACAGAAAAAGGTTTTGCATACAAACTAATACATGAGTTAGAGATGTTACTACTGGTGTCGCGACAAAGCCGCCAAGGACGCAAGCAGCCATTGAGGAGTTGCACTTATCTTTCTGTCAGTGGCTTCTAAAAACAATTAAGTAAGGTGCTTCCTTTTTATGAGAATAAACGAGTTGGAAAGGAGAACGTTTTCTTCTTAGGTAACAGAGAGGTTGAATATGTTACTGATAATAACAAACAGCAATTGCCGCTACATGGAACACAAGCAGTCCAAGGAGCAAATGCCAGAGGTCAACCATTCAATCTGGCATATTTGCAGGAATATTCGATAACTTTGGAAAGGGGAAACGTTTTCTTCTTAGGTAACAGAGAGGTTGAATATGTTACTGATAATAGCTAACA
Organism: Prosapia bicincta; assembly: GCA_036971475.1. Taxonomy (NCBI): domain Eukaryota; kingdom Metazoa; phylum Arthropoda; class Insecta; order Hemiptera; family Cercopidae; genus Prosapia; species Prosapia bicincta. Next base: position 53,512,420 of record JBAIZL010000005.1, read on the forward strand.
GCAATTGCCGCTACATGGAACACAAGCAGTCCAAGGAGCAAATGCCAGAGGTCAACCATTCAATCTGGCATATTTGCAGGAATATTCGATAACATCTTGGAGCGGAAAAACGTTTTCTTCCTAGGTAACAAAGAAATTAAAAGTGTTAGTGGTAATAGAAAACAGCCCCAAGGAACACAAGCAGTCCAAGGAGCAAATACCAGAGGTCAACCATTCAATCTGGCATATTTGCAGGAATATTTGATAACATCTTGGAGCGGAAAAACATTTTCTTCCTAGGTAACAAAGGAATTAAAAGTGTTAGTGGTAATAGGAAACAGCCCCAAGGAACACAAGCAGTCCACGGAGCAAATACCAGAGGTCAACCATTCAATCTGGCATATTTGCAGGAATATTCGATAACATCTTGGAGCGGAAAAACGTTTTCTTCCTAGGTAACAAAGGAATTAAAAGTGTTAGTGGTAATAGGAAACAGCCCCAAGGAACACAAGCAGTCCACGGAGCAAATACCAGAGGTCAACCATTCAATCTGGCATATTTGCAGGAATATTCGATAACATCTTGGAGCGGAAAAACGTTTTCTTCCTAGGTAACAAAGGAATTAAAAGTGTTAGTGGTAATAGGAAACAGCCCCAAGGAACACAAGCAGTCCAAGGAGCAAATACCAGAGGTCAACCATTCAATCTGGCATATTTGCAGGAATATTCGATAACATCTTGGAGCGGAAAAACGTTTTCTTCCTAGGTAACAAAGGAATTAAAAGTGTTAGTGGTAATAGGAAACAGCCCCAAGGAACACAAGCAGTCCAAGCAGCAAATACCAGAGGTCAACCATTCAATCTGGCATATGTGCAGGAATATTCGATAACATCTTGGAGCGGAAAAACATTTTCTTCCTAGGTAACAAAGGAATTAAAAGTGTTAGTGGTAATAGGAAACAGCCCCAAGAAACACAAGCAGTCCAAGGAGCAAATACCAGAGGTCAACCATTCAATCTGGCATATTTGCAGGAATATTCGATAACATCTTGGAGCGGAAAAACGTTTTCTTCCTAGGTAACAAAGGAATTAAAAGTGTTAGTGGTAATAGGAAACAGCCCCAAGGAACACAAGCAGTCCACGGAGCAAATACCAGAGGTCAACCATTCAATCTGGCATATTTGCAGGAATATTCGATAACATCTTGGAGCGGAAAAACGTTTTCTTCCTAGGTAACAAAGGAATTAAAAGTGTTAGTGGTAATAGGAAACAGCCCCAAGGAACACAAGCAGTCCACGGAGCAAATACCAGAGGTCAACCATTCAATCTGGCATATTTGCAGGAATATTCGATAACATCTTGGAGCGGAAAAACGTTTTCTTCCTAGGTAACAAAGGAATTAAAAGTGTTAGTGGTAATAGGAAACAGCCCCAAGGAACACAAGCAGTCCAAGCAGCAAATACCAGAGGTCAACCATTCAATCTGGCATATGTGCAGGAATATTCGATAACATCTTGGAGCGGAAAAACATTTTCTTCCTAGGTAACAAAGGAATTAAAAGTGTTAGTGGTAATAGGAAACAGCCCCAAGAAACACAAGCAGTCCAAAGAGCAAATACCAGAGGTCAACCATTCAATCTGGCATATTTGCAGGAATATTCGATAACATCTTGGAGCGGAAAAACGTTTTCTTCCTAGGTAACAAAGGAATTAAAAATGTTAGTGGTAATAGGAAATAGCCCCAAGGAATACAAAGTAGTCTTAAAAGCAAATAGGCTACCAGAAGCTAACCGTTGAATCTGGCAAATTTGTAAGAATATAAGAGTAGGTTGAGCTTTCGTTTAAATTCAAAATATATCAAATGGGATGCTAAAAGTGTTTAAATATTTTCTAATTGTTATTTTATAGCATATATTAAAATTATATCATTTTACTACATTTACAAAACTACTAATCACAATTTTAATCAGTAATTCACTGAAGATCGTCTCTTTAATATTTAGACAATAATGTTTACATAGAAATTAATTTAAACTCGTGTTATTGGAAGTACTGACGAACCTCTCATTACTCATGGTTACATACGATGACACATTCATATTCAAAATAAAATTTAGCAAAGTTAAGATAGGAGACTGAAAGGACATGCAGATCTCGCCTAGCCTCGACGGTTCACGGTCGGCATCTGTGTTATACTTCCTGCTCGGAGGTCAGGGTCTATCTCTAGTACAAGCGATTTCCTTTGTTAGTTCGCTTAGACAGTTCAAGAGTACTTGGTAAATGTACTAAACATTGCAAAAACATGTCTCACTAAGGAACCAATGAGAAAACGTTTGTCATCGGTCTCAAACATAATTCCATATCAAACACTGGCTCAAAGTTATTATTTTAAACAATTAATAATTATCTGTTTTCAATAGAAGTATATTATTTTCATTTTATTGCAAAGGAATGTGCGGAATCGACGGTAATTAGAATCAGTAAGATTGCAGCAGATGATTTTTTTGGAACAATAAAATTGTTTTTTACTTATATTTGAACACATTTTGAAGTTCGTGTGATAAATTGAAATTTACCCCTCTCGTGTGTTTTTTCAGATAATCAAGGAAACGGAATTATTGAACACAATAATCTATAACTTCTCTACGCCGGAGTAAACACTCAGGTTTTCCCCCACCCTCAGTCTTAGCACGATGTAAGCATCACTGGTGTGATGCAAATCTCGTGACCGTCGTCGAAGATGACTGCATTTAAAAATTAGTTCCGAGTTGCGTAAGCCGGTCGGAATCGACGCAATACCGTAATGATGACACAGAATGTCGAAACGTGCAATTTGGTGAAAAAAACCACGACCGCTGCCACAGCTCGGGACATACGCCGGATTTATTTCACTTTCATTACGTATTCCAAACACACGAGTTCTTTTTGTAGGAAGACGTTGGGACATGCAAAGAGAAAATATATTGTTGGAAAAATAAACCATAAAAGCATTCAAACAACTTTCACGAATTATAACCGAACATGAATAACAAACAAAACGTATGCTGCAGAGTTAGTTAATATAACTCAAAGCATTATTTAAATATCTTTTAGAATGTTTGATGATAAATAAAATATAGTTTTTGAATAAAGTATCACCAAAACAATGGGAAATGTGTTATGTACGAATAATGGGAAATAACAGTAATACATATTGTAATAGTGATCGAACTGCACAATCGAAAAATTAGAAATGGAGTCTTTAGCAAGTGCAGCCTTGAACAGTTTACGAATATCAACAACGAATCCAAAATTCGAACAACAAAATTAACAGAAAGTATTTCCAAATTAAATTAGTTCTTATCTGAGTAAAATTTTGATGACGGATGTACCTGTTGCCATTCTGTCGTCATGTCAAAAAACAGTAATTTCCGCTTTCAGGAAAGTTACATGAAGTTATGTTCAGGTATGAAACAAAATAAATTACTATGTGCGGTACGAGATAACCTCGTAGGCGTTGGGACCTTCATCTTGAATAAACGAGTTTATTCGATTTATCTTAATCACGAGACACGATCAGTTGTTCACCCAGCAGCTAGTGGAATCAACCAGCTGAGAACGTCTAGGCTAGTTTCTATTTAGCAGTTCTTGGTTAAAATTTTTATAGAAATCTAACCTTATAAAGGCAGTATGTAACATAATGGGATATTATTGAATAATTATGTTTAAAAATAAATATTGTATGTAAATTACAATGAAAACGAATGGCCTGGTTGAAAAATATTGCAGGCAACGTAGCTTCTACGTTCGGTCTGAAGTACCTCGATAAGAACATTTGGATGAAATATCACATACAAAAAAATTCTCGCGTAGAGTGAATTACTAAAAATATGTTATCAGCACAATATTCACATAATTCTTGAATAAGTACCCGTACGTCTACAAAACAGCAGACAGAGGATGATCACGGTATTAAAACTCGTAAGTAGTGGCGGGGGTTTTTGTTGACCGACGCGACGGCCGCCGGATTCTATTCAAAATCAGTAAGGGATGCCGTTTACAGAGTTTAGTAATTACTTAGAGGAAGGTCGCATCCGTTGTAGGAGACAATCTAGAGCGGGACCATTTCAGAGAGGGATTGGTTATTTCGTGCACTTGTAACAGCCTGTGTGACAAGGATAAGAAAGAATTGTGAACAAGAATAGGTTGAGGTAAGGGCAGAAAACCTCCTGTAGGTGGTATGTGATGGAGCGAATCATGACATCACGTTAGCAGGGTCGCATACCTGAATTAGACCTACTCTATAGATCTACCCGATGGAACATGAAGAATATCCGCCTGTTAGACCAGGTTTTAAGATAAGGCTAGACTGAATTAGGCAGGACTGGAAACGCCATAATGATTCCATAGGCATAAAGAGGGGATCACAGTCCTACTCTTTACACAACCTTGAAAGTAGAGGATAAGGAAGGAAGAATTGCATTAGACAGGAATAAGGAAAGGAATGATCCACTAGTCGAGGAATAGGCGAAAACAATGGCATCCCATGGGAAATATACTTACCTGAAATAGACGTGCTTGCAATTTGGATGAATGTGTTTAATCGAGACTCAAATCAAATGAGAGACTCCAAGAACAGAACTTGTGGAAAGAGGACAGAAGGAAGGATGTACATTCATCCAGAATCGAAAGAAAGGTTTAAAATCAAAACCAAAGCACAGACTGTTGTAATTGTTTTTTAGTGTAAACATGTAATTTAATTGTTAGTAAATTTATAATATATTACATTAAAACCAAATTAAATAACTGAAGTGTTATCACAGATTGAGAAAGCTGATGTGGGAAGGCTAAATTGTCAGCATTTTTTACGAAGGTGTTGGATTCACAAGAAAGGAATGTTGTCCAAAAACATATGGCACTAGAGCTCGCTCAGTATGACATTACTGGAAGTCGTACGAGATATGTTCCTGCAATACGTGGTTTCGGCGATGTTACTTGACCTCATCAACGTGATTTATCGGTTGCGATTTCTACGGGTGATATCACACGTCGAGATCACGCACAGCAGGGGTCCTGAAACTTTCTATTTGACGAAAAGTCGCGGTTGTATTTAAACGGGGTTTTTAAGATGACATTAAACCTGACAACGCTGCGTGAATGATGAAGTAAAAGATGGAAACTAAGAGAAACCACTTTGATCTCGTCTACGTGAATAGCGCCGTCGGAAAGACAGCTGTGAATGCATTATAAAAATGCGGGTTGATGTCCTGTATACAGTTGAAACAAATGCAGCCCCGGTTGAGAGCAGGTTACTTCAAATAAGTGATTCTGCTCATACGAGCAATAATTTCCCCCTGTTTTCAGTACCGATTGTCTATACCAGGGGTCTTCAATCTCTTTTACTGAAGGGCCACATCGAACACTTTTAGAGGAATGGCGGGCCGGCAAAGTTTCAGGGCAGAAAGTCTAGCCCCGCTCCATACACTCATGATGTTTTTTCTAATCAAGAGCTCAGTGGTGGTTTTTGAGATTTTCTTGCTTATTTGTTTACTTGTTTACAGCTAGTTTACTTTTCACCTATCGAGAAAAGAAGTGGCAAGTGAGAGACGAGTACTGTATTCATAGTTAATGTTAAAAAGAAATATATTACCAAATAATTTTTTTTCAGTATGCTAGCTTTCCGCGGGCCGGAAAAAATCTGTTCGAGGGCCGGATGTGGCCTACGGGCCGTAGGTCTCTACCTATCCTTAACCCTGTCTAATTTAACCAACCCTTCCTAATGGGGGTGTAACAAGTTGACACCTCATTATTAACTTGAGGTCTACTTCATACACGCGATTCTGTCAAGTGAGCTTATAATATATCTTGTATCGGAGGGTTTTGATAGACCAATTGGAAATTTTACCCAAATGGCTGCTGAAATCGTTCATCTCCGTTGATTCAAATTCTTATTTGAATTTAAAAATTATTAAAAGTTTTAGTTTGATTCAAAATTTCCTGGGGTACTAAATTCTTGAAAACTTATTTTGAAGAATAATTGTTAGTTCTATTTATTCTATATGCATTTCATATATATTATCTGAAAGTAAGTATATGGATATGACATACATATTATTCTAGAAAATGACTATAAGGTCTCCTTTTATTTGGGTAAAACATTGGCACTACATAAAACTAGTTATCTGAACTACTGGTTGTGCAGTTCATTGAAGCCTATAGGTATAGATGCAGATATGGCACTGTACTGACAAAGGGAGAGATCTATAGGCAATTTCTAGAACTAGATGCATATATAGAGAATGCATGTATGTACTGTAATAGATGAATTGTTTTAAGCTGTATCTTCGTTTTACGAGATAAATGATGGCAGTGAGCTTGAAGGCTCCTCAGCCAGAAGGGCGCCATCTGTTAATTTTAATGTTCGATTCTTCGGCACCGTCTACTTCAGTATAATAATAGTTTAAAACAAGTACCTAGTGGTAACGGTATAAGATGGGCGACAGCTTTAAATCACATGTCGAGAGTCACGGACAGGTCTCTGCATTCGTCACGGCCTAGATACCATTTCTCTCTTACATTTTAATTGCTTACTTTACACCGGAATGTGTCGCGTTTTGTTGGATGAGCGAATTCTTGGCGAGATGTAGCGTGGAGTGATATAATCATAATTACACTTGTGTGGAAGTAGTTCACGCACGTTCAGAAATCCAAGCCGCCAAGGTGTCGCTCAGTATTAGGCGGGACGTTTGTGCTAACGTTTCGGTTTCTCTTCGAATGAGTTAAATAACTTGTGCCATTTTTATGGTGTGTTTCTTTTTAAGTGAATACTTCTTCGGCATGCCTGAACGGAAAAATTAAACGTGAAATATTTTCGTGTTAGCGTCACGTTAAGGTCGTTACGCTCAAACAATATAGTTGTGTATATGTCGTGTATACAACTATTTTAGCTTAAATTACGTTGTAACACATGGTTTCATACAACAGCTGATTTTATGTAGTAGGTTATGTTGTAGAACAGCTGTTTTAACACATAGGTTTTCACACATCCTAGAAACACATCCTGTTTTCTAGGAGGTACTGGCTGGACTCCTGTGAAATATATTTAACTTGGAGTAGATAAACTTAAATTTTTATAAATCGTATAACTTTTTTATGACCCCAATAGAGGGTAGTTGTATTTTAGATAAAATACGCTCATCACCGCCAGGGTCATTTTATGGAGGGGCACACCCAGAACGTTGGGGTGAGGCTTGGAAAAATTTTGGAAACTTGAACCTCTGGAAATTATGTATATATATATTGCTATTTTGATACTTAAAATTGGGGGAATGTTGGTAAGCTGTAATGCTGAAGTGTTGAAACATATTATGACAATGTTTTTTATTAAGGAAAATACTATTGACAAACAAGTCAATAACTATTTTAAAATGTAGTTAAAATAAATTTTTTACTCGTATTTTCCTTCAAAAAAACTCATACGAGTGCCTAAATTAACATTAATAGTATGAAATCTATTTATTAATTTTTTTTGTTGCTAAACAGAGTAATTATAGTTGTTGTTGTTGTTGTCGTGTGACAAGTGCAATAAAAACAATTTCAGAGAAAGGTAGAGAGAGCACAGTTACACGGTTCCAAAGGGAGTAATTATAGTAATCTAGTTAAACATAAACAATTGTTTTATAGCAAATATTATTATTATTTATAGGAAAATATTATCTGTGTAGAGTAAATTATATATATATATATATATATATATATATATATATATATATATAATTATATTAAATATGGTGATATGTTTTCTTGTAATAAAGTTAATAAATTAAAAATATTTCAAAAACTAGAATACTTTTAATGAATATATTCAAAGCTTTTCGCCGATAAAATAATATATTCAGTTAAAGCTTTGAATAATATATTCATTAAAAGTATTCTTGTTTTTGAAATATTTTTAATTTATTAACTATATTACAAGAAAACATATCACCATATTTAATATATTATATTGCCTTACTAGGCTACTAGTGTTGTGAGTATGTGCTCTACAGAGGTTAGTTCTATTAGTAATCCATCTTTAACAAAAGATATAAATTTATATCAGAAACGTAAAATTCAATTAATGAAAACTAATTGTAATATATGTTTTAACAAACAATGTATTATTAATAATATTGTTCCTAAATATGCACGAATTAATATTAAAAATAAAAGTAATGTAGCACAAAAAACAGGTAAACAAGCAGAAATTCTGTGGGTTAGAAATGAAATCAAATTTTTATATAAGAAGCGAAATGAAATAACTTTTGAAATTTATAAATTACATTTAAAACTAGCATTTTTTACGGATAAAACAAAATGGGAAGAAAAATTTAATAAAATTAATATCTTTTTGTTTAAATATAGACAAAGAAAAATGAACACTCTAGCCAAAAAACTAGATATATTAAAAATGAACAAAGATAAAAATAATGAAGTAATCATACAACATCATAAGTTTCACCCCAATTTTGTTAATTTAACAAATACAAAATTCAGCCAAAATGAAATAAAAATTTTAGAATATAATAATAAAATCAACCTTAAAAAAGATATGAAAAGAAATATTGATACAATAATAATAGATACTGAATTGGTGATCAATAAATTAAAAGTAGAGGAACAAGAAGATATGCGAATAAAAACATCAGAAGGTAGCACCACATATGATTTAATTTTATAAAAATATTTTATTAGATAATTATTTCCTGAAGATGCTGGTACTATTTTATCGGCGAAAAGCTTTGTATAAATATATTCATTAAAAGTATTCTTGTTTTTGAAATATTTTTAATTTATTAATTATATATATATATATATATATATATATATATATATATATATATATATACATATATATATATATATATATATATATATAAAGAACTAAGTCAAAATACAAATACAAGAATTATAATTGAATTTACAATTCAAAGCTTTTCGTTGGCTGTTAGCCATATTCCTGATGATGTTGGTACTGTTATAATACACAAGAATACATATTGCGATATATATATATAGATGTTGAAAATAATTACAGAGTAGTTTTACTGCAAAAAAATAATGTATAATACTATTTCTGATTCCTACTGGAGGAATAAATTGTTATTATTAGTTAATAGTTTTAAAATAAAATTAATTTTCTGATCGCCTTAAAACTACAAAACATATCTTTATTTATTTGCGTCCATCAGTGTCAGATGTTCGGCATCACAATAATATACAGAAACATGATCGACCCGAGGTAAGGCAGCGTGTTATTATCTTTGCAGTAGGCAGGTCGTTCTACTTTCTTACGGTAATATTAGGTTGCGTTTTCGCAGACATTTGATTACATTGGTGTCTGAACAATTAAAATTCCACAGCGTTTGTGCTGTATTAGATTGAATACTTTCAGTTGGGTTGTATATTACTGTTCATATTTAATACTCTACTTCCATGTCTACACAATATTGTTTGCAAAATACTGGCAGTTTGACATAAAGCTGGTGTGTTTGTGAAAAGGATTAAGATGGTGAAAAATGAAGAATGTGGACGAATGGCTTTTACCTTCTATCACTTCTCCCTAAGAATACAAATATAGAGACTAGCGTCCCGTGATATCAGCATGTAACGGCCCAAAGACCTTACTATGAGCTCTAGACCTGTCACTGAACCGGATCTAGGACGAGACGATATTCCAGCCAGATACTAGACAGTGTGGAAGATTCACAAAATTTAAAATTCTATTTGCATAATTTTTTGTTAATTTTAGGCTGTAAATCAGTATGACTGTCATCAAGGCAGCGTAAGAATGGGTTGTGAATGTAGGACTAAGGTAGCAACGTAAAGCCCCGTGGTAGGAAATATGGCCAATCATGGCAACAAGCATGAAGAGGCAGTATCTGAAGTAAATCTTTCTATCGGGGTTTTAAATAGATGTCACGCGCTACCCCCCCTTCTAAGAAGAAGAAAGAAAAATAGTTGAACATGTAGAATCAGATAGGACTAAGGTAGCAGCGTAAAGCCCCGTGGTAGAAAAAAAATGGCCAGTCATGGCATCAAGCGTGAAGAGGCAGTATCTGAAGTAAATCTTTCTATCGGGGTTTTAAATAGATGCCACGCGCTACCCCCTTCTAAGAAGAAGGCTAAAGAAAAATAGTTGAACATGTAGAATTAGATAGGACTAAGTTAGCAACGTAAAGTTCCGTGGTAGGGAAAATATGGCCAGTCATGGCATAAAGCATGCAGAGGCAGTATCTGAAGCAAATTTCTCTATCGGGGCTTTAAATGTATGTCACGCATTACATCCCCTTCTAAGAAGAAGGGTAAAGAAAGATAGGTTCACTTGTAGGACTAAGGAAAGGAAATGATTGCTAATATAGGCAGAAACATAATGCCCTTTCACGTTCGGAGAGTCTCGTACTACTCTCTATCGGGGTCATGAAGAGATGACTACCCGTTACGCCCTACGAGCTGCTCTGATAATTATCGATATATGCATGCATAGGTGCATGCTTCCTTTGTGTGTATGAAGGATGATTAGATGCTGTCGAAAGGCACTTGGGGTTATAGCTATGATAAATGGGGTCGTGTAACGCTTTGAAAGTGGCACATTAATAATAAAGGACGTAAGGGTGGAGATTCAATTTGTTTAAGGGTGGTGATATTTATACCTTGACCTCATCAGTTGGAATTCTTTTTATCTGTTACCCTTATTTTCTGTTATAACTTTACAATTTAAATTTTACAATCGCTTATATTTATATATTAATGTTAATTTTACATTTATTTTTCTGCTTTTACCAAAATTTAAAAGTTACTGTTTGTTTAAAAACAACAAAATAAGTATAAGTTGTAAGTAAATACAAATTAATAAACATCGACCTTTTATTTTAAATCCCTTCTAATATACAGTACTAAAAGTAACATAACATAGAAAAGATTTTTAAATGTTTACAAACATACAATATTACATCATTTAGTCGATTATACAACATTTCTGGATATGCATTTGTTTCAGCATAACCTCTAAGTAACCTTCACGCGAAGAAGAAATCAGATGTTGGCTTAAATACCTGCCATGTTTGACTTAAGAAAATCTTCGAGACAATTCATTCGTCTCTTTTTATTCGCTTTACCTAATACTTGGCTTAATGTTGCATAGAATCAACTTAAAAAACTGCATGACATGAACATCTCACTGCTCGCTTTAAAGAAATCCTTTCTCATCCAGCTACGAAGATGGATAACGACGCGTTCAGTGTTGAAAATGTTTTTTCTGAAATTTCTGCGTTGAGAACGTTTGCCGATGACCTTTCGTTAAAGTAAAATATTACTGGCTATTTGCAACTTTTGTTAACAACACAAAGGGACGAGCACTCCGAGCATAAAACAACATAGAAATTGGATGCCACAAAAGGCGTTTAGTGAAGTGCTTTTAGCATCCAGTGAGCCCATCTTTGGCGCCAAGAAACAAAGGTTGTTGTCGTTAAAGAATATTAGAAAATTTAAGACAAGGAAAATAGAGTGTAATAGAATACTTACCACCATAGCAAAATGTATAGTTTTTAAAAACTATTTTGCAGATTGAAAAATCTTTTTTAATACACTATGTTTGCTTAACTCTATTCTATTCTAATAGATCTGTCGTAAAACGTTGCCTGTAGGCTTCGCATGAAAAAGACCAATGCTTCAATATTATTTCCTTCTGTTATACGAGGGTATATCCCGCCTGGGAGGTCACGTAGGTCAAATTAATTAGACTTTTTCAATCGAATAGAAATACCTAACTATTTTTTTAAAAAATCCTAAAACCTTATCAACTGATTTATTGGTCGGAGTTGCGCCTAGTGAAAATTCCAACATACTCCGGGAAACGTGAGTCATGATGTCCAGTGTAGATGTGCTTACAGTAGCATTTTCCGTAAGTCTTCGGAGCTTTTGCGGTAGGCAACATTTAGAACCGGGGAGGGGGTTGCAGTTACAAGGTTCAATCAAAGCAGATTTTAACACTGCATCAGAGGAAGTACAGTTGGAAGTTTGAAGCGTCTTTAAAAATGGGATTATTGTAATTTGGATTGTGAAACAGGGGACCACAACTGCAAGTATTGAACTTTAGTTTTGAAGAAATTTCAATTACGTTGTCCTTTTTACCAATTACGATTCGTATTGTAGTCGTTTTGTCGATGGTAAAACAGTATCGGGGAATGTCTGGAACACTGAACAATCACTTGAGCTCATGTCAAAGATAAATGTTGCTGACAGATATCGATGTTTTTTATCTTTGACAAATCCTGATGGAAAGTGAAAATCAAATTGAGGATATTACCAATGTGCTTTTGAAAAACTTTAAGAAAAGAAAAATGGCGAAACTTGGACGAAGGACTCCTAAGCACCGAGCCCCTTATTCAGGTAAGAGTACAAAGATAGGTGCGAAATTGTGGATTATCTACAAAACCCAGCATGTGAAACACTGCCGTAGGGAATTCAACATCAAACTCGTAGCATCACGAATCGGGCGACTAGAGGTTTGAAGTGGATCTAGCTGAGAAAGTTTTAGTAAAAAATTGAAAGTCCTCTTCAACGCTCAGGTTCCAAGGCTAATGGAGTTAATTACAGTTGGCTCGGAGCTTTTTAAAGACGAAACCGAATAATGGAAAAAATACATGTTGAGTGCAGATACCTATTTTACTATTAAACTCTGCATGCAGAGAATAGACATTGACAAGATGCTTGTGAAAGAAGTTAGAAGATAAAAATGGAGAACATGAGAAATGAGGAAGAGAAACAATAAAGTTAAAATATTGCTGTTATTAATATTTAGTAAATGAAACACTGGCTCCATGAATACACGAGTCAAACTCATGACATCACAAATCGGCGACTAGCGTCAGTCCCAAAGGGGACTTGGTGCCACGACACATGATACCAGTATGTAAAGAGTCCGAACGCTGAGAAAGCTCTAAGGCCTCTACCGGTCATTTGTTATCCCTTGGGACGAGATGAGTGCTCGTATCAGTGCTTACAGTTTCGATCTCTTTTCCGTAACTTTCTGTAGAACCTTGCGAAAGCCCTGTCGTTTCTACCGCCAGAATAACCCTTCTCATAAGTTTGGTCTAGGTAGTGCAATCGGACCTTTAAACCCGCTACACACGTCCCGACCGTACTACCCGACACGACTGAACTCCCCGACCATCTCTGTTGGGTTGAGCTCTACACACGTCCCGACCGTACCACCCGACACGACTGAACTCCCCGACCATCTCTGTTGGGTTGAGCTCTACACACATTCCGACCATGACTACCGTTAGTAGCCAACTTGTTCTCGTGAAGTGAGGTTGTGATCTCCAAGTGCTCTGGCTTTGTTTGTCAATGGCACCACATTTATCAAAAAAGCAAAAAGTTGGTTTAGCTTTAGCCGTTATGGTTATTGCTGATGAAAAGAAGGAGAAAAAAAGAAGTTTATGGGCGAAGAAGTGGTTAATGGAGCGGGAAAAATTTTCTCACATGAACCTACTTCGGGAACTTGAAGAAAATTATTTCCGAAATTATTTGAGAATCATAGTTTTCTCATCCGCCGGAACTTGAGACATTTTTGGTACTTCAGACACAATCAACACTGAATGGCTACCTAAAATTAACTGATTCGTCGTGTCGGTTGGCCGACAACGCTACACACGTGCCAACCCGACAGGTTTCTAGGGTGAGGGAGTCGGCTGTCGGGGTATGTCTGGATATCACGTTGACCCAACCAAATCGGTTGGCCCGACTGTCGGGTACAACCTTTTCTGTCGGCCGACAAGCCTACACACTGACCAACCGTTTGTCCAACATTGTTGGACACGACAGTTGGGTGGTTTTGTCGGGACGTGTGTAGCGGGTTTTAGCCACTTTCAATTGGGCCTATGGCCTGGATCTTCAGACTGGAAACTTTTGTACAGACATTTACAGACCGCAGCCCAATTTGGGCACTCGATGACATGTTATGTCGACAACAAAATTAGTACTTTTTTCTAATATCATCGATATTTGTCAACACGTACTTGGAATTTCGATGTAATCGTGTCGTAAGGAACACTTAGAATGCCGAAATACTATCAGGTCCATATGTCATGTCTTCCAAACACGAAGGCTTTTATGTCAGTGCTAGTCTGATTGACTTAGACATCAGGGACAGTACCATAGGACTCAACGTCTGCAGCAGTCATTAGTAACCTCGTTAAACAAGTGTTGTAGCTGAGTAAACGGCCAAGAGTAATGGATGCTTTGTTTGCGACTAGGAACAGGTAGTCAAGGGGCAGAGGTCTTGTTGAGGAAGTAGAATCTACCCCTTGCCTGCCGCACCTTGTTCAAAACAATACGCTATTTTATAAATGTCTCAAGTGTCTTGTGAATGTTCAACCTAGTTATCTCTAAAGTTGACATTTCTGTGAAATAGTTTTTATCTGCATCAGTTGGCAATATTGCAAGGCAGTAGTCGGAAGGTTCTTCTGAGAGGAGTATTGACATTCCGGGTAGACTAGAAGCTAATTTAAAAAACGCAAAAATTTTGAAAATTAAATACCTTCCAAATTTAAAGAAGTAATAAATTAACATATTTTGAAAAATCAAGAAATAAGATTTATCCTTGTAAAATAAACAAATATGAAAAATAGAATTTATTTAAAATAAAAATTGTAAAAGTAGATTAAATATGAAAATAAAATACTTTAAAATTAAGAGATAAATATGTTCAAACGCTTTAATAGTTAGGATATTGTGGTTTTTATTTATGGTAACATGGCTAGAAAGCAGAAGAAAGGCCTCCGCATTTCTGGTGTTCCTAAAATTAAGAATTCACCACTGACTTAAACAGAACCATCAACAACGCTCGGCTGACCAGATGGAACTGATACAAATAGAAAGAGCAAGGCCCATACATAGAGTATATATGACCATAGCTAGTCTGTTACACTGGTAGTAATGTGCTAAGCCCTGAGGCGATTGTACTTCATAAAGCGGGATTGATCAGTACACATTTCATGGCTCTGTTGTCAAAATTCGCACAATGGCCGTATGCTAATAAGAATGCAAATAAAAAAGGCCGAAGATCATTAGCCCTTACTTCTCCAGGGCGAGGTGTAGTCAATTAATTTCGTAATTTTAATTGGAGATGCTCTCTTAATGAAGGAGGGTCAGTGCCCTTTTCACGAAGCCTGAACGGGAAGGATCGCGCTGATTACAGTACATGGGTGCGATCGTGTGTGTATAAAGAAGGTTACAAGAGTGTATTACCGTGCAGTTTGCTCCAAGCTCGTATGGACCCATACAAGTCCTTAGTTAGTTCACGTATAAACTGCGCTTTAGTCAAATAGATGTCCTCGTCAAGTGACGATGAGTTATTTTTAATAGAAAATGCCCAGTTGAAAGTGTATGGAAGAAAAATAGTTGTACATTAAAATAACCTTGAAAGAAGGAGATTAGGTGAATGCCGTCTATTATTTCCTCAATTAATGAGATAAAATTAGATTTTCTTCTTAAATGTGAATGGAATTAACATGTATTAACTCCCAAACTGCTGTTCCTTGAATACGTGAGAAAGCAACTAATATGCATATCATATTTTAATGCAAAAATACCAGAAAACAAATGGAAAAAAGGGAAGACAACAATAAAGCTTTTAACAGCTTTCTAAGTGCTGGAAATAATACTTCGAAATTCTTGTTTGCCAATCGCAATCAGCATCAAGAGTTTACAAGTTTGCAGCAAGTCCAATCAGATCTGTGAACGCACAGACATATAGCAATAGAGAATGTTTTCGAGCCTTCATGTGTTTGTAGGCTTATAGTCGTTGATAAAACAATTAGTCCCATATTAACTAGTTTTAAGGATACATATTTATGAACCATCTCAGGACATCAAACCGTTTCAGGACGTTCGACCCTGCTAGTAGGAACGCCAAAGCGTCTCTGGGAGATATTCACCTATGCTAGTAGAGACGCCTACACGTATTGAGATGTTCACCTCTGTTACTAGGGACGCCAAACCGTGTCTGGGAGATGTTCATCTATACTAGTAGATACGCCTACACGTATTGAGATGTTCACCTCTGTTAGTAGGGATGCTAAACCGTCTCTGTGAGATGTTTACCTATACTAGTAGATACGCCTACATATATTAAGATGTTCACCTCTGTTACTAGGGACTCCAAACGGTCTCTGGTTGTCCTTCCTTGCTAATAGGGACGCCATACCTAACCTGGGTATTTACTCCTGCTAATAGAGACGCCAAAACCTATTAGGAAGTCAATCAATGTTAGTTAGGACGCCAAAACGTATCAGGACGTTCATCCCTGCTTTTAGGAACTCCAAACCGTCTCTGGACGTCCTACTCTGTTAATAAGGACGGCAAAACCTTTCAGGGCGTTCGCCTCTGCAAGTAGGAACGCAACTACCTCAGAACGTTTGTGCCTGCTAGTAGGGTCACTAAACCTCCTCAGAACGTACGCCTCTTACTAGTAGAAACACCAAACCGTCTCTGGAGGTTCACCCACGCATAATAGACGCCAAAACGTAACAGGATGTTTATCCCTGTTAGTAGGGACTACAAATAGTCTCTGGACGTTCAAGTTTGCTAGTATGACGCCAAACCATCTCTAGACGTTCAAACCTGGTAGTAAGGACGCCAAAACGTTTCCGGACGTTCACCCATGCTAGTAGGGACGCCAAACCGTCTAAAAACTTTCGGCCCTACTAGCAGTATTAGAGTAACAGGATGTAACGAACAAGGTATGTAAAAAAATATTCATTGTATGTAATTGTGTTGGTTATTCATTTGTTGCACACGATTAGTTGGACAGAAATAACGTGCATTGGGATAATCTGTACTAAATAAAGTCTGTGTGTGAAGATCGCTCAATCCTCTGGGACTTTTCAGAGTCTGGATGAAATATAAATCTCTGAAATTGAACTCAGAGTCACGTTTAAGGACTAAACCGAGGGTAGTGTGATTTGTTTTAGGTCACTAAATCAAAATTTTTGAACCGTTTCTCAGAGATGTTGGTTGTTAAAATATAAATCTTAACTGAGCTAGATCCCTATCAAGCTTCTTACACTAAAACTTACACTACAATTAATATAAAATGAAACTGTTACACTAGTGACACACTGTGGCTACAATACAGACATTAAGATAATGCGGTATTATAGTATAGTATTGTGTTGTAAGACCATTGTATGTACAGTATTTTAAAACACGGGCGCTATACTTGCTCAATTTTGCATGCCGTGTGAAAAATCAATTACAGTACAGTCTCGCTAATCCGGTCTCCGATGATCCGGACCTCCGGCTAATCCGGACGGCCCAAAAGTTTTGTTTAGTTATAGTATTTTACAGTGCACAATCAGTCTGCTGTCCACAAAAATATTTATTTTTATACGTCTATATTTGTTATTTTTCAAAGGGGTTTTCCTACTTTAATACTCAAATAATATAATTTATTCATTAAAATATGAAATAGGTGTACCACTTGTTTGTTTCTTTTGCCTACTAAAGTAGAAAAAACTTCTTTGAAAAAATATATACAAATTAGATCACCCAACACTACAACGTACGTGACATCAGAGACATCTTGCGATAAACAAAAGATAAAGGACCGCTGACTAAACGGATAAACAGTCTATCCGTCTGGCGTTTCTTTTGCCTACTAAAGTAGAAAAAACTTCTTTGAAAAAATATATACAAATTAGATCACCCAACACTACAACGTACGTGACATCAGAGACATCTTGCGATAAACAAAAGATAAAGGACCGCTGACTAAACGGATAAACAGTCTATCCGTCTGGCGTCAGGTCAGTTGTTTTGTCGGACAGATGCCACTTTTCCTGCTTCTCGCAAGATATCTGCTCAGTTGTCATTTAATTCTAGTGCGATATTGATCTGTGTTTTTTATTTACGTCTCGTTCAGTGTTCAGTGAAAATGGCGACTAAACGTAAGTCAGTGACAGTGACAATGGAACAAAAACTCCAAGCTTTGTTTCGTATTGATGGAGGTGAATCGCTTATTAAAATTGCAAAAGAGTTAGGTGTGGGAAAACAAACTGTTTCCGATTGGAAAAAAAAGCGACAGGAAATTGAAGATTTTTGTGCAAAAATGGTTAGTAAAGACAGTTTAGGCGGCAGAAGCACTTTAAAAAAACCAAAAAATGAAACCCTAGATGATGCTTTGTATGTTTGGTTTTGCCAACAACGGGAACAGGGTGTTCCTTTATCGGGTGTAAATTTGCAAACGATCGCGCTGAAACTGAATGAAAAGTTAAAAGGAGACCCTAATTTTACTGCCAGTGTGGGATGGCTGTCACGGTGGAAGGAACGACACGGCATCCGTCAACTCGGAATAAGTGGTGAAATTTTGTCAGGTGACAGTGATGCAAGTGAAAAATTCAAAGACAAATTTGGCAAGTTTCTCAGAGATGAAAACTTACAACCTTGTCAGGTGTTCAACGCTGACGAAACTGGATTAAATTATAAAATGTTCCCAAAAAAAACTTTAGCTTCCAAATTAGATTCAGTAGCAAAAGGCCATAAAGTTAAGAAAGAACGTATGACTTTGCTGCCCTGCAGTAATGCTTCTGGCGATCTAAAATTTCCACTTTTGGTGATAGGGAAATCCGCAAAGCCTAGGGTTTTTAAAAATGTAAATTTAAGTGTTCTACCGGCCCAATACAAGTTCCAAAAATCAGCGTGGATGAACAGTCAAATTTTTAAGGACTGGTTTTTTGAAAACTTTGTTCCAACAACAGAAAAGTTTTTAAAAGAGAAAAAACTCCCTCGAAAAGCGGTTTTACTAATTGATAATGCCCCATGCCACCCAAATGAAGAAGAATTGCGTCATGGTGACATTTTTGTTAAATTTCTTCCTCCTAACGTAACGGCTCTCATTCAGCCGATGGATCAGGGCGTGATCGAAGCGATAAAACGGCGATATAGGAAAAAGTTAATTTTATCGCTTTTGGAACAACAAGAAGCAGATCCAGCTACAAAATTTATTGAAAATCTTAAAAAAGTGACTATAAAGGATGTCATTTATGTGGCTGCAGAATCGTGGGAGGAAATTCAACCGTCTACACTACAAAAAAGCTGGAAAAAATTGTGGCCTGAAATGCCACAGGAAAGTGGAAAATCTGACAGTCAACCTACTAATGACGACAATGAATTTGTTCAGATTTTTCAACAATTGGAGGGTTGTGCCGAGTTGAAAGACACTGATATTTCCGAGTGGATTATCAGTGATAATGACATTGGTCATCAAGTGCTCAACGAGGACGAAATCGTCGCGGTGTGCACTGCAAACGCAGAAAATGACAGCTCGGAAGAGGAAGACTACACAGACGAACCTGTCAGCCTAACTCATGATGAGGCGGCTGCAATGCTGGAGGGGTTGATGACTTACTTTGAGAAACAAAGTGATACGTCAACTGCGGAGCTACTGACCTTGAAACGCCTACGAGATCGTACTGTGAAACGACGTCATTCATCGTTAAAACAAAAGAATATTACGGACTTTTTTCACTAAGTTTTTTAAAGTTTGTTTTTGTTTCAGTTTCATTTTTGTTTGAGTTTTTTGTGCGTTTATACAGTATAGTGTAAATAACTTTATGTGAATACTTTTATTCAACGAGAAAGGTGCTTAGATATTTATTTATGTCATGACTTTTCTGTTATAATTATAGGATTTTTTGCTACATAAGCTATGAAATACTGTACTGTAAGCTATATTTAGGCCTCAATTTCACTAAAACTACAATTTCAATATGTTTTCCCACCTAAAACACATATTGTATGCATTTGTTTGGCTTTTTCCGTCTAATCCGGACTTTCGTTGATCCGGACCGGGTCCGGTCCCATCAAGTCCGGATTAGTGAGACTGTACTGTACTTACTTTCATATTTTTCTAGATTTAGATTTAAAATAGGATTTTTTTAAAAATTGGGAAATTATAGTGAAAATATCAAGTGGTAATAAAACAATTCGGAATTTTTTCAGACCTTTCCAAAACAAAGCAAAGATTTGAAACCGTTGTTTTGACAAGTACTGGAACTTTGTATGACAAAACAACGTTATTCCATATACTATAAAGTAAATAAACAATAAGGGTAAATTAATACGAACCCTGCTTCTAATTATACTAACTACACCACTTCCGGTCCAGTAAACGCGCGTGCCGTCTTCCAATTTGTTCCACGTCTGCTAGCGTTAATCCAATTTGAACGGTGGTTAAAGAAATTAAAGCAAAACGCAGCCGGTTGCGTTTTGCTGCTCTGGCGGATTTGATCGGTACTAATTAGCGGTGCGTGGGATTTTAAAGGGTCTAATTCTTCAATTAAAGTAACTTAATTGGACAGATGAAGACTGTGGCTAACAGCGCGCACTGGATTATCGTGGTTCATTTAACTTATTAGTTCTCACTACATCTGGAAGACGAGTGCAGAGAAACGGCAATTATCCACCCGTTACTTAAACGTCATAAATGTTGCAACAGATATTAGGTCCTATAGCTGTCTAAGCAAACGTCTTCCGTTGCCCTCAGGAGCAATATCTGGCTGAGGTACTACTTCTGATTGTATTTCAACCAATATAATGAAAATTATTGACCATAATAGATTCTTGTTGCACAAATACACTCGTTGCATCGTCTGGACATTTTTAATATTACGAAACTCAAGTTATACAGCTTTACTGCTTGTCTAAATGGGTATGAATAACTATTTACAGTGTTTTAGAGTCATGTTTTATTCATAGCTAACTGTCCCAAGGTCAAGCCCTTCGCTCCAGCCTTAACTTTCTCCAAACTCTTGTCTTCTCTTAATATCAGTTATTATCTGATACCAGCCTTCTTGGTTGTTTCTTCCGTTCACCGCGCCTTTCTGGATTTTTAGGAAAATAATTGTGTCTACTATTGAACCAGTATCCGTTGAACTATTCACTTAAGTCTTCTCCGTTAGGTTCTTCATTTACACCGAACGATCCAAATGCTCCCAGTAGTTCAAACCGAACGTTCCAAATGCTTCCAGTAGTTTAAACCGAACGTTCCAAATGTTTCCAGTAGTTTAAACCGAACGTTCCAAGAGCTTCCAGTAGTTTAAACAGAACGTTCCAAATGCTTCCAGTAGTTTAAACCGAACGTTCCAAATGCTTCCAGTAGTTTAAACCGAACGTTCCAAATGCTTCCAGTAGTTTAAACCGAACGTTCCAAATGCTTCCAGTAGTTTAAACAGAACGTTCCAAATGCTTCCAGTAGTTTAAACCGAACGTTCCAAATGCTTCCAGTAGTTTAAACAGAACGTTCCAAATGCTTCCAGTAGTTTAAACCGAACGTTCCAAATGCTTCCAGTAGTTTAAACCGAACGTTCCAAATGCTTCCAGTAGTTTACACCGAACATTCCAAATGCTCCCAGTAGTTCAAACCGAACGTTCCAAATGCTTCCAGTAGTTTAAACCGAACGTTCCAAATGTTTCCAGTAGTTTAAACCGAACGTTCCAAATGTTTCCAGTAGTTTAAACCGAACGTTCCAAGAGCTTCCAGTAGTTTAAACAGAACGTTCCAAATGCTTCCAGTAGTTTAAACCGAACGTTCCAAATGCTTCCAGTAGTTTAAACCGAACGTTCCAAATGCTTCCAGTAGTTTAAACCGAACGTTCCAAATGCTTCCAGTAGTTTAAACAGAACGTTCCAAATGCTTCCAGTAGTTTAAACCGAACGTTCCAAATGCTTCCAGTAGTTTAAACAGAACGTTCCAAATGCTTCCAGTAGTTTAAACCGAACGTTCCAAATGCTTCCAGTAGTTTAAACAGAACGTTCCAAATGCTTCCAGTAGTTTAAACCGAACGTTCCAAATGCTTCCAGTAGTTTAAACAGAACGTTCCAAATGCTTCCAGTAGTTTAAACCGAACGTTCCAAATGCTTCCAGTAGTTTAAACCGAACGTTCCAAATGCTTCCAGTAGTTTACACCGAACATTCCAAATGCTCCCAGTAGTTCAAACCGAACGTTCCAAATACTTCCAGTAGTTTAAAC
This sequence comes from Prosapia bicincta, assembly GCA_036971475.1. Taxonomy (NCBI): domain Eukaryota; kingdom Metazoa; phylum Arthropoda; class Insecta; order Hemiptera; family Cercopidae; genus Prosapia; species Prosapia bicincta. The sequence continues at coordinate 53,534,448 of JBAIZL010000005.1, forward strand.
CGAACGTTCCAAATGTTTCCAGTAGTTTAAACCGAACGATCCAAATGCTTCCAGTAGTTTAAACCGAACGTTCCAAATGTTTCCAGTAGTTTAAACCGAACGTTCCAAATGCTTCCAGTAGTTTAAACCGAACGTTCCAAATGCTTCCAGTAGTTTAAATCGAACGTTCCAAATGCTTCCAGTAGTTTAAACCGAACGTCCCAAATGCTTCCAGTAGTTTAAACCGAACGTTAAAAATGTTTCCAGCACTTATACCGAACGTTCCAAATGCTTCCAGTAGTTTAAACCGAACGTTAAAAATGTTTCCAGCATTTAAAACGAACGTTCCAAATGCTTTCCAGTAAACCGAACGTTCCAAATGCTTCCAGTAGTTTAAACCGAACGTTCCAAATGCTTCCAGTAGTTTAAACCGAACGTTCCAAATGTTTCCAGCAATTAAACCGAACGTTCCAAATGTTTCCAGTAGTTTAAACCGAACGTTCCAAATGTTTCCAGTAGTTTAAACCGAACGTTCCAAATGCTTCCAGTAGTTTAAACCGAACGTTCCAAATGCTTCCAGTAGTTTAAACCAAACGTTCCAAATGCTTCCAGTAGTTTAAACCGAACGTTCCAAATGCTTCCAGTAGTTTAAACCGAACGTTCCAAATGCTTCCAGTAGTTTAAACCGAACGTTAAAAATGTTTCCAGCACTTAAACCGAACGTTCCAAATGCTTCCAGTAGTTTAAACCGAACGTTCCAAATGCTACCAGTAGTTTAAACCGAACGTTAAAAATGTTTCCAGCATTTAAAACGAACGTTCCAAATGCTTCCAGTAGTTTAAACTGAACGTTCCAAATACTTCCAGTAGTTTAAACCGAACGTTCCAAATGCTTCCAGTAGTTTAAACCGAACGTTCCAAATGTTTCCAGCAATTAAACCGAACGTTCCAAATGCTTCCAGTAGTTTAAACCGAACGTTCCAAATGCTTCCAGTAGTTTAAACCGAACGTTCCAAATGCTTCCAGTAGTTTAAACCGAACGTTCCAAATGCTTCCAGTAGTTTAAACCGAACGTTCCAAATGTTTCCAGCAATTAAACCGAACGTTCCAAATGCTTCCAGTAGTTTAAACCGAACGTTCCAAATGCTTCCAGTAGTTTAAACCGAACGTTCCAAATGTTTCCAGCAATTAAACCGAACGTTCCAAATGCTTCCAGTAGTTTAAACCGAACGTTCCAAATGCTTCCAGTAGTTTAAACCGAACGTTCCAAATGTTTCCAGCAATTAAACCAAACGTTCCAAATGTTTCCAGCAATTAAACCGAACGTTCCAAATGCTTCCAGTAGTTTAAACCGAACGTTCCAAATGCTTCCAGTAGTTTAAACCGAACGTTAAAAATGTTTCCAGCACTTAAACCGAACGTTCCAAATGCTTCCAGTAGTTTAAACCGAACGTTCCAAATGCTAGCAGTAGTTTAAACCGAACGTTAAAAATGTTTCCAGCATTTAAAACGAACGTTCCAAATGCTTCCAGTAGTTTAAACTGAACGTTCCAAATGCTTCCAGTAGTTTAAACCGAACGTTCCAAATGCTTCCAGTAGTTTAAACCGAACGTTCCAAATGTTTCCAGCAATTAAACCGATCGTTCCAAATGCTTCCAGTAGTTTAAACCGAACGTTCCAAATGCTTCCAGTAGTTTAAACCGAACGTTCCAAATGTTTCCAGCAATTAAACCGAACGTTCCAAATGCTTCCAGTAGTTTAAACCGAACGTTCCAAATGCTTCCAGTAGTTTAAACCGAACGTTCCAAATGTTTCCAGCAATTAAACCAAACGTTCCAAATGTTTCCAGCAATTAAACCGAACGTTCCAAATGCTTCCAGTAGTTTAAACCAAACGTTCCAAATGTTTCCAGCAATTAAACCGAACGTTCCAAATGATTCCAGTAGTTTAAACTATTTTCTTCCTTCTATTGAAGGCCTATTAATTTACTTCCTTCAGAAGAAATTATAGCTTTTAATTATTTAAGTGATAATTACTAGAGGCCAACTTGGGTTAACGTGAAAAATATATTAATTTCTTTGAAATGCAAAAAAATATAAATAATGCTCAACAGCTATACGAACAACAGTATGGTACAAAAACCCATTCATATTTCAATGTCTTCACAGCCGGTTTTATCGAAGCAGGGTAGCCTTGTCTTTAGATCAGACTAATTACATGTGCTGACCTAAAACGTAGTTCGTCGAAAAAAACGACTCCATTGATATTGAAGTCAAGGCTGGTGTTCTTCTTTCCTTGAATGAACAACGCAAATACTGTATTGCCGTCCAAACGTTATTATTATTTCTCGGCGCTGAAAAAGTAGATTGTGACGATCAAGGAGGTTGAGGTTTGAAAGACAATCCTTCCAACTGGATCAGTAGTGTGTTCAATTTTAACCTACTGATACATACTTCACCTACTAGTTAAACTAAAAGTACAAATTTCGGTTTGTATTGAAAATAACAATTTAAAAGAATATTACAACATTAAGATGACTGTTTTAGCGTTACTTATAGGGAACGTTTGCTTAAGTAAGAGGAAGATCAAATGATCGCTTAGGAGCATGGGCTTTTATTTTGAGGAAGAATAAAAATGTACCTTATATTATATATCAATGCCAGTATACTGGTAAATCTAAAGGTATCTCAACATGAGTTTAAATGTAAAAAAGAGATGATTTTTAGGACTTTTACACACAACGTTTGGGAAATGCTAGGTTTTATCAATCACGATTGTTGAATGTTCGTTTTGGGAATAAAACAAGTAGTTCTTATTATCGTTTCTTGCTAGCAACGTCCTTCAAGTTAGTTATGTAACATTTACCGTGTAACTGATGGAAAATATAAGTTCTATGGGTACCTAATGGTAAAAGGTCGACACGAACGATACTCCCAGAAGAATTCGGACTTTCTCATGAAGAATCGATAATTTTAAGATTCACTAGGAAAGTAACTCCAGATAATAGCATATACTTAAAATAGTACTGTGTATATATATATATATATATATATATATATATATATATATATATATATATATATATTATAACTAAATTCATTAAGTTAAGAAGGCTGTTGGTAAAATTATTTGAACTTGTGAAATATCCCTAGCTAGCGCTAGTCTATTGTCACATCTATCGCCCGAAATAAGTTACTGCACACACCTGCAAATCATAAATAAAAATAATTCGAAAGGGGTTCATTGTAAGTAAACCAGGACGTGCCTCGTTCATGGGAGAGAAGCTTTACCTAGACATCCACGGACCAGGGAGATTTATGACTAAGAATCCCTGAAAATACAGAAAAACACATGCACCTGTGGGAAAGTTCAACAAATTCTCACGAAGCCAAAAAAGGAAAGTGCGGGAAGTGTCAAAATTTCATAGGCTGGTCACAGTTTGAGCGCCATAAGGAAGCCAATCAAATTTGAAGAGGGGATGAAACACAAACGGATACGATCCAAGAGGATGTTCAGGAAAGACAGTCAATTTTCAATACTCGAAAGGGTCAAGTGGTAGGACTCGAGGAGTCAAAATGCAGGACTCGAGGGAGAAGTAATGTTCAGTTTTTAGTAAGAAATATCAAATTCAAACAAAGTAACGTGTCGATTTAAAGTAAGGGAGATTATTAAATAGGAAGTGAAGTATAAAGAGGGAGAAAAAGGGTAACAAGTGAGATTAAAATAAGGGAGTGGTTAATAAAGTCAGTTACGGAGTAGAAGCATTTCGAGAAATAAGAAAAGTGAGATTGATAGGAAAATATTAATAAGTGAATTTGTGTCAAGTGAAGTGAAGCAAGGAACCACGCAAGTAATAAGTAATAATTTATTTTCATTATAAAGCAAACTCTTTAAAACCAAAACATTTAAGATCATTTAAACTTTTATATATTCCTTAAAAAGTCATAGTTAACTGAAATATAAAATTTATCAAACCAAGTGCAGTAACTTATACACGCCCTTAGATAGCTAAAGAAAGTAAATTTAGAATGGTTAAAAAAAAATCAATAGTAAAATAAGAGTCTTGATGCCTACCGGCAAATATTAGAGTTAGTAAAAGAATTATATGAACTACCTGTAAATGCAATATTGATCTCAGGATAAAATAAATCTGTAATTATAAAAGCAGGTATCTGGATTATTAATTTAATTTCCTAAGAGTAAAAAAAATTATCCTGTAGAGAAGTATTAAGTGAAGGTTCGTTATATAACAATTGTCGCCCAAACGTGGATGGCAAGGTACGTTATATAATATATATATACAGTACTCGTAGTTTTTGTCAATTTAATATATTGATAAGTTATCATCAGGAGGTTCGTACACTGTCAAAAACTAAACAAAAACGAAGTATAAGAGCACGCACAATATATTATATTATTAATTACACACTATATTATTTATATTATATACATTAAACTTGGAGCTCGTAGTTTTATAAATATTCTTGTTAGAATGTTTGCACTTTAATGAATAATTATTTATTATGCCTACATATTTAACACAATACATACTTACGTACGTACGTGTGTGTGTGTGTGTGTGTGTGTGTGTGTGTGTATTTTATAGATTAACGTAAATATAAAATCTCCATCATAATCAAAATATTTTTAAAAAATCCAAACAGAAGCTATCTCATTGTTATGTTAACATTTATATGGCGTTTTCAAGCTTTCTAGAACTTTATACAAACAATGTTTAGTAAAAAAAATTAAAATGTTTAGTTTTAATTTGTATTTGTTCTTCGATTAAAATTTGTATTTGTATTACACAATTTCCGTTATAATATTTGTAAATATTCATATATATTTATTTTAAATTCCTTATTAATCTTCCCATAATGTTGATTTAAAATCATATTGTTTAATATCCTTATTGAAAAATAAGTTTATACTGTTATTGTTTAAGTATGTTTTTTAATTAGAAATGTATGTTTTTATTAAATTGTATATTTAGTTAAATATATTTTATGTGTAGTGGCTCTACATATGCATTAAGGCGTTCTTTGGATCTGTCAACGCATACATACCTTATTACATACGTATTTAAAGCCGTTTATACATAAATCAAATTTAGTCATCTTGAGGTAAATCTGCTGTAGCGACAAAATTTTTTATTTGCTTTTTATGCCTCTACGTCAGCTCATGTTATAAAAAGAAGTAACTAGGATCAAACCTGAGGCAGTGACGAATGAATAACAATAGGAGTGACTAAATACTACCTATCCTGCAGTTACATATTATATCACCTCCTCATACTCTGTCCCTGTCGAAATATTAATGAGCTCCTTTTTTATCATGAAAATAGCTTAGGGTAGAGCTAGAGCTAGAGGAATAGCTTTAGGGTTAAAGTTGCCCAACTAAAACGATCGGTTTTCAATGTGGCCAGCTCTATACTTCGGCTGTCCATTATTAATTACCCTGACGTTTGATATAAAGTACTCTTTTTAACATGATAAGTAGACCTGAAATTTAGAATGCTTACAAAAATTATTTGAGCCCATCGTGGATCGAACCCAGGAATATAAACTTGTACCATACTTACGATGTCTTCTACAATTAGAATACAATTTAAAATTTAGCTTCTTTGTAGCCAACCTTTTGTAAAACCGTTTCTGAATCTAAGAAACTATATGAATATATTTCTGTGTCTAAAATAAAGGTTAGAGTAGACAATGAAAAATTAAAAATAATGATAATCTCGATAGGGGTATAACCCTTAAATATTCTCATTACTTCAATCAATCAACAATCCTTCAAACGATGATACCTTCACGATTAATATTTCCAACATCGCATTTAATATTTATTTCAAATTTTCCTTCGTTTCCTTTTGGCCTTCTACAACCATATTCGTAGCAGATAACCATCACCTTGAGCATTATTACAATTTTTTAATATATAATTAACTATTAATGATAACTAGTGCGTTTTTATCAAACGCAGGTCTTGCGAATATTAGTGCGAGGGCAACTGGACAATTATAGTAAAGTCCAATTTAGGAGATATTCCCTACCGGCAGACATACAAACTGAGTCAGTGTGCCGCTCACATGCGAGGTTAGATTTCCTTACGTGATCTCTCAGTTTTGAGGTTATGTTTACATGTAACCTTCGTGAACCATCAGATGCAGTGTTCTGTTAATATGTAGTGGTTAGTTATTTAGCAAAACAGCTAATGAGCTTTCCTTTTCATTTGTGTTTACAGTTAAAGATACTGTGAACAACTGTTGAAACGATATTTGTATTTAGCGAATTCACTTCCTTTCCATCAATTGAATATACTTAAGTAGCTATTAGAACAATATTTGTACCCGGTGAATTTTCTTCCTTACCCTCTTTTAAAGGCATTGGAAACAGCTTTTGAACAGATATTTGTATTAATCACTTAAACAATAGTTTATGGCTATCCGAACTTTGAATTTAGTAAATTTGTTAAAACTTACTGAGACAGAACGTTTTCGATCGCTATGTGCCGATCTTCATCAGTGTCTTCTCTGCTTGGAGATGTTGGGTCAAGCGGTGACGGTTATAATAGGTTTTCGATAGTATCAAAGAGTATGTGTGATTTGTATTGTGTTTGTTCGTTTAATATGTTTGTACTTTGTGTTTGTGTGTGTCTGTAAATTTCAAATTGTTCTAGTGTGTTGAGATGTGGTCCTTTTTGTTGATGTGTAGGATTTTTAGCTTATGGTAAATGTCTGTGTATTTGTGTCCGGTATCTTTCATGTGGTTGTAAAATGTTGAGTTGGTGTTCTGTTTGTGTTCCTCGATTCTTTGTTTAAAGATGCGACCTGTTTGTCCGATGTAGAATTTGTTACATTCGTCACAGTTCAGTTTGTATACGCCTGGTGCTTGTAGTTTATCCTTGTTGTTGATGTTGTATTTTGTATTGTAACTTGTTATTAGTTTTGTATCTTATTTTTTGAAATTTGCGTGCTATTTTGTTTGTTGTTTTGTTTATGAATGGTAATGTGATGTATTTGTTTTCCCTGTCTATAGTGTTAATTTTCGTGTTTTTTTGTATTTTGTATCACAGTTTGTCTATTATTGTGGTGTTGTATCCATTTGTGTATGCTAAATATTTAATTGTGTCTAGTTCTTTGTTTATGTTTTCTGTGGTCATTGGGACTTCTTTAAGTCTATGGAGCATGGATCTGAAGGCAGCATGTTTGTGTTGGATAGGGTGGTTTGAGGTGTTGTGGATAAGTGTGCCTGTTGTTATGAATTTCCTGTAAATGTTGAAGCTGGGTTTTTGTGGATGGCTTTTTGTTATGGCTAGGTCGAGGAAGTTTAGTGATCGGTTGGTTTCAATTTCTGAAGTGAAGTGGAGTTTTGGGTGTATTTTATTAGTGTAGGTGAGGAGTTTTTCACATTAACGGGAATTGCCTCTGTATAGTTTTATGATATCATCGATGTATCTGTGCCAGTAAATAATTTTGTGTGCATGTGTATTGTTTGTGAGTATTTTGGTGTTTTCTATGTTTTGTAAAAAAATGTCGCTTAGGACACAACTGATACGACTTCCCATGTGTAGGCCATCTGGTTGTGAATAGAAGTTTGAGTTGTGGGTGAAATAGTTTTGTTTGGTGATGATTTGGATGATGTATATTATTTCGGTAACGTGGGTTTTAGGTATGTTGTTCCGTATTAATTGGGTTTCTAGGATGTTGAGCGTTTCGGGTATGGGTATGTTGGTGTACATATTTGTTATGTCGAGTGATAGTAGTGTTGAATTGTGTAGTACGTTTATGTCTTTTATTTTATTTATGAGGTTTGTTCTGTTTTTAATGTGTGTTTCTGTGTTTAAGTTTATGGATCGTCTGATTATTTTGTCCATGTGTTTTGCTAATTTATGTGCAGGGGCACTCTGGTAGTTGATGATGGCTCGGATGGGGACGTTGGGTTTGTGAATTTTGGGAAGAGCGCGGAGGGTAGGTGCTTTAGGGTGGATTTGTTTTAGGTGGGATTTTTTGTTTTGGTTGATAATGTATTAAGATGTATTAATTAGTTGTTTGATGGTTCTGTGATAATTCTCTGTTGGGTCTGTATTTAATTGTACTATATTATTATTTATTATATAATCATTGATTTTGTCATTTAGGCTGTTTGTATTAATAATTACTGTGGTGTTGCCTTTGTCTGCTGTGGTGAGTGTGATGTTGTTTAGTTGGGCTTTTTGTTTTATGTTTTAAGCGATTTTAATTTCATTGCTCGTGTTTTTGTTGGTTATGTTTTTCTGTTTGGTTAGGTTTTTTATGTCATGTCGAAGTGAGTCTTTGGTGTCGGTTTTTTGTATGGCTATTTCTGTTTGTAATATAATGTTTTTGTTTTGTTATGTTATTTGGTTTATAATGTAGGTTGTATTTTAGGCCTTTGTTTATTGAATTCGTTTCGTGTTGTGTGAATTTGGTATTAGTGAGGTTAACTGTACGGGGGTAGAATTTTTGTGTAGGTTGAGAGTATGTTGTGTTTTTTGTTTTACATAATAGTTGATTAATTTTTTTCTTGTGGTTATTTTTTATGTTTATTATTTTATTAGTTGCCCAATTATTTGTGTCTGTTACCAATTGTAATGTGATATAGTGTCCGATTGTGTTCGCGAGATTTAAGTGGAGTTGGTTTAACCTATAATTTATAAAGTCTTTCTTTTGTATAGGTTTTTGATACTTTGTTTAATGTAAATTATTTCTGCTTTTTGTTTGGTAATTGTAGCTGTTTTAGTGTTGTTGTTTGTGTTTATTTTCGCGTATGTGGGTGTTATGTTGTGAGTTAGGCATAATTTATTGAATTGTATGTGGCGTGTATTTTCCTAACCTTCAAAACCTTATTCCTGTATTCTTGGACTGCAGCCTGTCTTGCTGTGTTGAATTCTTGAATTTTATAGTCCATTACGTTCGGTGAATCTTATTAATCACTAATAAACAATAGTTTATGACTATCCGAACTTTGAATTTAGTAAATTTGTTAAAACTTACTGAGACGGAACGTTTTCGATCGCTATGTGCCGATCTTCATCAGTGTCTTCTGCTTGGAGATGTTGGGTCAAGCGCATATTTGTAGGTTCAAAGTATATTTGTAGGTACCTAGCGAATTCACTTCCTTTCCATCAATTGAAGATACTTCAATAGTTACTGGAACAATATTTGTACTTGGTGAATCTTTTTCCTTTCCCTTAGTTGAAGGGACTGGAAACAGCTGACATATTGATATTTGTATCTAGTGACTACGTTTATTCCCTCAGTTGAGAGCACTGTAGACAGCTATTTGAACAATGTTTTGTACCTAATGAATATAATTTCTTTCCATCTGAGTATACAATTGAAGTTACTCTGGACAGCAATGATATATATACCCGTAAATTTATCCCGTCAATTTCCCTTGAAATAATTCTTACCACTAAAAAATAAGTGACTGAGTTCATCTCATACTTACTTTTTGGTACCTGTAAGTTTTGTTTCTACTGGATTATGGTTGAAGCCGAAATCGATAGCACCCGACATTATTGGCAGGGTACAATTATTTATTATTATTTTTTCATTTAGTGAAAAATGATCGCATTTTAAAAGAGAAGTAAACGTTAGGAGATATGTAAATTCCGGAATGAAAAATTAGGTGGGAGGTTTTGATAGCGTGTGTTATGAAAAAACTCTCGTATTTTTTTATTAACAATAGGAAAAACATTTACTTAGGACTTAAGAAGAAATTGTACTATGACAAGTGAACGTGAAGAAAGGAGAGAAACACGATAAAACATAAAAAAGACAATATCTATCAAATAAAATCATAAGCAAAGTTATGGAGAGTTAGGAAATGTGCAAAATTAGTTCAAGAAAGCTGTTTTGAAAAAAACATTTGTATGGATTATGGTAGTTGCTGTTAACCATTTTTATAGTCTATTTTAGTCTATGTGGCTGAAAGCTTTAATTACTATTTTCTGTGCCTACCTTGGTTTTAGAGCAGCACTGGTGCTTGGGAGAAAACTTTACAGAAGATGTTTTCAATCTGAAACAAAACAATGGTAATATAAATATTGCTGTTCAGTGCAATTGCATCACAAGGAGCACTAAATACCTTGAGTTATTACAAACGCTACGATATGCCACAGCTGATTGTAGCGCGCACTCACTCACGCGCATACGAACACTCACTATAGTATTTTAAACGCTTCACGAGAAACATGATTCTCCCCCCGAGACTTCATGTCCCTATTTCAACCCTGCCGTTCGTATTTTGTCGATTCCTCGGGCGTAAAGCAGACACCTCTCTTCATCTCTCAGTTATTACTGCACCAAGGAATGCCCTCTCCATACTTCTACATCATTCCGCCTACTCTTCGTAAAATATAGTGTAATGAAGATACTTATTTGTGATCCCAATAGAGAATAGGTACGTTTCAGGAAGTGCCCCTGCACACTTGATACTTCCCCATAGGATAAAGTGGCCACCATAGGTCTTATCCGACCTACCTTAATCCTACTTATATTCACAATACATTCCCATCTTGTTTAGGTGATAACAGACTAGTCATACAGCCTGATGGAATAGAACAAAATAAATCTATCTTTTCTTCGCAGTGTTAAAGAACATAGGCGACTCGTCAAACATGGATTACATGTCCATGATCATGTACTCTTAGACAAGGAGTTTCATGTTCCGATTCTAATCCTATACTTTGAGATCCTTCCTTAATTAAATCTTCGCTTTAAAACCCCAAATAATTCAACAATTAACTGCCGTTATAATCGACAAGAAAAGATCTACTATTGTAAGTGAACGCTGATTGGGTGAACTAGGCAAAACATTGTATAAAAAGTGCTGTCATTGGTCATGAATTGTCAATAATTGTGCATAATCTACAAAAAACAAGGATATTAACTGTGTCCTTTCATTGAGTAGACAATTGTTTGAAACAACAGGACTCGTCCTTTGACCGATATAAATCAGGAATAAAATGCAACAATATGGATTCTTTAAATTTTTAGTTAGATTTATAACCTCCTGGATAAGAAACAGTTCCAGGATGCTACATCGCCAGATTTTCCTGATGGAAAACGGATTTTCCTGACGGATGGAAAACTGTGCTAACATTAAATATAATAATGAATCACTATAATAATCGATAGTGTTATTTGAACTAGAACCTGAATGAAGCAAATTAAAAATGGAGCTTTGGAATGGCCAACCCGTGTACGAATCATTATCGGTTTTATTACCTGAAAATTATGGCTTTGTGTTTATAAACTTGTGTGCTTTGTTTGGTTTTATATGCGTTGATTACGATTTCTTATCTTTTCTTTCACTGCTCGATATTTGTTCTAAAGCTCGAGCAATGGTTCTTGAAAAAAACTACAATAATTTTTTTATTTAACACCTGCGGATTACCTCTGCTTATGTGATAAGACGTTTGATTGCAACACTGTTGTTAGTTTAGAATACAATTAATCTAATTTCTATGTTGTTCGATACTTGACAAGATAAGGTCCAGAGCCTTTTATACGGTCACAATTGAATTAATATTGGAAAGGTATTGGAAATTGGCAATTTGGTTATAGTTTAACCTGTTTTTTTGTCTCATTCACAAGTTTTTATAAAAGGAGGTTGAAAAGAAGGCATGCACTTCTTCAAGGAGGTTGAAAAGAAGGGAGCTTGTGTTTCGTATTGGCATTGCACCGTGAAATATATACCTGGCAATCCCATGAAAGCTCGTGAAAGTCCCTGATTGGACGAAAGTGGTGATAAGCCCCCAAACCTCTTTTATCCAGTCTGTTAAGATGCCTACTAATTTTATGTTCAATTGAGTTTTCAGTTCTTTTTTATTTTCATTTGAACTTAAAGTTTAACTATTTGTACGAAAGTTGGTAGTATTCGTATATGCGCTAATTTAATAGATTTAAAAGGTTTTTCTATTCTTTGTAGAACAAGAGAAATGACACTATTTAAACTACAGAAAACATCAAACGTTTCTGTTCGAAAAAAAAATATAACAAGAAGATAACTGCGTTGGTGAAATCCAAAAGTAACAGCAAACTTTTAAAAAGAACATAAAGAACTTATATAAAATGTGATGGTCGTGTGACTGCTTGACAGAAGTAACAACCTACTTTTAAAAACGTATTTAAAAGGTTTATTTTGAATGTTGAAAACATTACTCATTAAAATAATTGATTTAACAGAACTTGAGTTTTATAACATTTCGTTCGTCAATACAACGTTATTATCATAGTAAATTAATTATAATAATATTTATTGAAATATACACTATTATCTTTGTTGTTTAATAAATATTATGCATAATATTTATGCACTTTGTATATTATGTACTTAATGTACAACTTCTGAAAGTAAAATAACCTACGAATAATAAGAACAGAAAATTTATGATATATTTTCTCTTAATTTAATCTAATAATTGATATTTCCGAGAAAATAAGAAATTAAATTTGAAAATGGTTAAAAATATCCTCCAAATAACCTTTCCAAAAGAACTGTTAGCATTAACCGAATCCATTACAGTCATAGTGATTTATTTTCTTGAAAGCTTGGGTACAACTCTAGAAATCTTCATCTTACGACGCAATATTCACAATATAGAACATATCTATAGGTCAATAAAGCTTGGTAATGCAAATCATATTAAGATCTACTTGTACTTTGAATTTGTTTACACGCAAGATAACTTAATGCAAAACCATTCATTAGAAGCCTGGATGTTAACTATTTATTTGGAATAAACTGTAATTAAATAACAATAATAATCAAAATCATCTAACCACAAATATTGTCATTTTAACGTGATGTACATTTCGGTTACTGAGTAACCATCCTCTGAGGCATTACAACCAAGATTCCAATTACTTGGTTGTAATGCCTCTGAGGATGGTTACTTGGTAACCGAAATGTACATCAGGTTAAAATAATTGTGGTTAGAGGTATTTGAATATTATTGATTGTTGTTTTAAAAGATTTAAGAATCCAAGGCCATATGGGTTTACATATAGGGGGTCCGGAGCAGTTCGTGCTCGTCTATAAATGAATAAAATTAGTATTTTTTAATACACATTTTATAAATGTTATTAAATATGAAAACGAAATCATAAGGAGTAATAATATCTCAGGTAGAACTTTTAATACTAATAATAGTTTGTAGAAATTATTCTTCACTTGAATAAATTACAATTTATTTTTAAAATTTGTACTGCTTTGTATCTTTAAAAAAATCGTCTTGTATAACTGTAACTTAATATTTTTAGAATTGTATATAGATTTTTGTAATACTACCTAAGTAAGAAACCGGTTTACTACAAAATAGAAAGTATAATTAAAACGATTTTGAAATTTCGCAACGATTATGTTAACCCCCTCAGAAACCCACATAAAATACACCTCTGTTTCAGGGTTATTATTACAAGCCTTATATTTACAGTTGCGTCGGCAAAGTTTTGGTTAAGTGAGTCATAGAGCGTACGAAGACTGAAGCTTTAGAATAACAGATTTATTTAAAATCAAAACAAGTTGCAAATTAATGTAAGTTGGAACGTATATGATGTTAGTTTTCATGATCCGAATTTAATTTAAATTCTATTCTTTCCTAATTGATTGGATTAAGCCTTTGTTACTGAGGAAACTCGCGATTAGCTGATTAGTTTGCCTAATTGGCGTATAATCCAGATTACTCGGTCATTAAAAGCCAATTAAGGATTGTCTTCGACTAAATGTGTCATATTTTTAGAGACCGTTACCTTGACAAAGTATGCGGAGAGAAAACAAATGTTTTTGTGTTTTTAGGAACATGTTTATATTTCCCAATAACGAAGATCGGACGTAGCTTATATAGTTTCATAACATATTTACAGATAAATAGATATACACCAAAACGAACTCATAAAATATCGAAGCGTCTTTTCTTATCTCGTTTCAAAACATGTTTATAGAGGCATAGATAAACGCCAAAACGACCTCATAAAATATCGAAGCGTCTTGTCTTATCTCGTTTCATGTTACCTTTATAGAGGCATATATAAACGCTAAAACGACCTCATAAAATATCGAAGCGTCTTGTCTTATCTCGTTTCATGTTACCTTTATAGAGGCATATATAAACGCTAAAACGACCTCATAAAATATCGAAGCGTCTTTTCTTATCTCGTTTCATGTTATCTTTATAGAGGCGTAGATAAACGCCAAAACGACCTCATAAAATATCGAAGCGTCTTGTCTTATCTCGTTTCATGAAATCTTTATAGAGGCATAGATAAACGCCAAAACGAACTCATAAAATATCGAAGCGTCTTGTTTTATCTCGTTTCATGAAATCTTTATAGAGGCATAGATAAACGCCAAAACGAACTCATAAAATATCGAAGCGTCTTGTCTTATCTCGTTTCATGTTATCTTTATAGAGTCATATATAAAAGCCAAAACGACCTCATAAAATATCGAAGCGTCTTGTCTTATCTCGTTTCATGACATCTTTATAGAGGCATAGATAAACGCCAAAACGAACTTATAAAATATCGAAGCGGCTTGTATGATCTCGTTTCATGACATGTTTACAGAGGCACATATGTACGCTAAAATGAAGTATAAAAATATCGATGGGTCTATGCCTACCCCGTTAGATGATACTTTTATTGGAATCTATAGAAAAATACCTAACTCAAAGAGCAGCGATGAGCCTTGGCTTATCTCGTCTTGGCTTTTATGATATTTGGCGTTGCAAAATAAACTAATAGCGTATCTATTCTAATAGCGTATACACTTCTTCGTTGCCAAATGAAAACTGTAACTGAAAAGCACTTAGCGTCTACTGTTTGAACAATGCCCCCGACCAATCGACCTTGAACTACGTTAATCCATGCAGGAATGCACCACTTCCGTTGGTCCTAAGTTTGACTGACAAAATAGGCGACTAGTAGACCTACTCAGCGTTTATTGTATTCCTTTTATGAGAACTAGCGTCACACTACTGGACTACTGGGTCGGTGAAACTGAATTCATTCCGGCTCTCTACCCAACATAAAGTGTAACTTTGGTAGAATTAAGCCTTGAGTTGGCATAAAGTGACGGGAATTTCGTTCAGTCGTTCAAGACGTAATTCTTCAAACCCCTATTTGCATGTCAATACTGAATGAAAGCACGAGATTTAAAAATATATAAGAATCAGGATTCGGTCAGAGAGAATGATTGTGAACGTTCGAACGAAATTATTCTAATTTTTAAAGATAATGGTCTATTGCTAAAGCCACATAGCGCGGAGAAAACGCAATTAATAGAGAAAGGAATATGAACCGTTAAAACAATGAAAGACAAAATTACGAATGGAACGTGGATCACTAAAAAAAAGGGAAAACATTCGTAGTGTTAAGGTGAGAAAAAAGTAAACAAAACACAAATAAACCATGCAACACACGACGGTCTTAAATTGTATGAGTGGGTGAAAAATGTTAAATCTTTC
Source organism: Prosapia bicincta (assembly GCA_036971475.1). NCBI lineage: Eukaryota > Metazoa > Arthropoda > Insecta > Hemiptera > Cercopidae > Prosapia > Prosapia bicincta. The sequence continues at coordinate 53,549,918 of JBAIZL010000005.1, forward strand.
GAAGGAGAGCATTTTTAACGTCATATTACTGAGAAGTTCATGAACATTTAAACAGCGAATTTCCGGCCCCTTCTTGGTTCAAAGCCGTTGATGGACTGAAGGAACAACTTATACATAACAATGAATGAAAGTTACTTGAACGATACAGTAATAATGCATCGGGATTTCACAGTAAAAAAGCAGTTAAAAGAGAACACAGAGAGAACTAACGAAGAAGAGAACAAAACATCAGTAAATAGTCCAATTAAAGTTGTTGGCAAAAAACCCCTTTAGAGGCGGAGCTCAGTACATTGCTTATGAAAGCAGACTTTGTTTGCCTGAGGTCAGTCATGGCCTATTTATCATGCGGACGCGAGACGTTTAATCATCAGTAATCAAGGGGCCCTGACTTGCGTCCGCTCTCGGAGAGGGGCACTCATTGAACACCGGGACCGATGTAGTGCTGCAAAGGGATACTGAAAAGATAATATTTTTAGAGGGTAATTTATGTTGAGAAATAGTAGATAGCCGAACATAGTCAACCTGTTTTTAGTTCTTGCCTTATAAACATTTACATCATTGTGGTATGACATTAATCTAACTTAACATTATAGTAAGAAACGTAATTATTTTAAAACATGTTTTATATTGGAAGAGAATTTAAACAAAAATAAAAATTATTAGGTAATGTACAGAAAAAAACATGGTAGAGATGAAACATAATTCATTTGATAAAGACTTAACAGATGGAATATTATAGATCATACTGAAGTCTGTGAAGAAGAATACTTGGGATCATCTATATTCTATACAATCTACAGTGTAGACCATGCAACCATGCACTTCCCTTGCGTTTATTACCACTTCTAAAAACATATTACATATTGAGAATGTTCGATACACAAACATCATCTGCCTCTGATATGTTTACACATATTTATATCAAGAATGTTTGTTATTTCATACCCAATCTAATTTATTTAATATCGACCATCTCATTCAATGCAGTGTTTTGACAATTCTTATCATGTTTGTAGGAAAGTATTTATACTGGCCCTCTCCGTCTCACCTAATGCGATCTCTCAAGGCCAAGTGCACGATCACGTAGTCCACACCATACCGCTGATAACTTGATCACCTTTCCTCTCATCGACATTATCATCTAGAACTAAAATTATTTATTAGTCCTCAACGATTGAATAGCATCCGTCTGTAAAACAAATTTTTATAAGTACCATTAATGTAACGTAGATAGTGAAGTTAGTAATTTTACTTCGCACGCTCGGCTTCAATATCCAAGGCAAAAGTATTCCTCTACAATAATATCAGAGATGCGACCTACAAATGTACGTTATAGGTGCTTTTCGCAAAAAAAGTAAGGACTAAATAAAACAGATACAAAGGGATTGTAAAATATTGTAAGGATTACAGTTTTTTTAAAATTCTTGTAAAGTTTTGAATTTATAAGCATAGAATAGTTTTAAAAATTGTATGTAAACGAAATACGTATAGCTAAACGGCGTTTTAAAATATTATTACCATTGTTATATTGGTAAATGTTTTTCAGACGGTCTGTAACAAACTGACAATACTTATTGTCTATCGCTCGCAAATCTGAACAGTCAGCATAACTACGGTCTATGCAGTTATTTGTGTGCAAATTGAATTTGTTGGACAAACAACACAGAGGGGCGTCTATTAGTCTTATAGAAATACCAGTCATTAGAAAGGAATGTAAGGCCCTCGACAGGATGTAGCGTTTACAGAATTTGAATCAGCGTCTTTGTCTTCTCCACTGGCTTCATACAAATATTTAGGTTTGGTGACAGTTTTCGGAGAAATGAATAAGAGCGTTTTTTGTAAGTGACGCATATCTTTGTTGTTCATTGGTGTGCGCTATGAAATGGTACATAAGTTTTCAAGCTATGGAAACTATAATACTGTTACCTTTAAAAAAAAAAAACCCCTTTTTAAATTTATGCCTGAGTGCGAAGAATTGCACACACAACCACAATATGAATTTGAACGATTTGTTCTGATGGTGCTAGGACGGTATGACGAAAACGCGTAACACTCATATATGTATAAATTTTTGTCATGTCGTATTTTCTAGGGTTGGAGCTTATTTGTAAATAAATTTTCGAGTTATGTAGGTTAGTGCTAACTGCTTATAATGCAAATAACTCAAAGTTATTTCAAAAGTAAATGATATTATTTTCTATTTTTTTAAAACTATTTTTGTAGGAAAAGAATATTATTGTTACAAAAATTTAGTTATCATACGAATGGAAGTTTTTTATCCAGAAGTTTCCCACAAATTACTTTATGTTAAAAATACAAGCACCAAAACCAAGCTGTTCCTGTAGGCAACTGTTACCTGTAGGATAACATAACATCGCTAAAAGTAAGTTAACCTTCTAGTGAAGCTAATCTAAACTAAAATAATCTTGTAACTCGCCTTGATTGCTGGCGTCAGTGGACTGCATTTAGTTTGAAGAATGCACTGAAAGCAAGCATTTGTAGAGGAGCTGACGATAGGATGTGCATCGCGAGCATAATTAAGAGGCAGACGTTAGAACCTGTTAATAGAAGGGTCTTTGAACTCTGCACAGCCGGCGGCGTCGTTGGGCGTTGAGGAAAGTGAAATGAGTGGACGGAAGGAACCGGAAAAACGACTGCGACAAAAAGCGACGGCTGAAAGTGGTCGGGCCGCGTTTTCAGCGCACCTATCTTAACTCCGGACAGCTCTGTCGTGTTGTTGTCACGGCAATGTTGTTTACAAAATTCCAAGTTACGTTTAGCAAGAGTTTCTACCGCCACAAGTATGGTTGAGAAAAGTGTTTTATTTATTTAAGGGGACAAAATAATTTAACGTCTGAAAAAGACAGAATGTGAAAGCCTTATTGTAAGTAAAAGTTGAGTCCAAGTCAACAAAGGGGAGAGTTAAAGGTTTTAACCCTCCTACAATACTCTCAGTGACCGGAGAACTGCAACCTTGACCGAAGAACAAGTACGAAGTTTCCATCCAAGTGTGATGAGGAAATCCGAAGAGAGCCAAAATCCTGGTCATTAACACAAAAAAATTGGTAGAGCATAAACAAATGTTACCCCACTGCGCAAATTCTATCAAGCGTACTAATTGTATAATCAGCAGACATAAACATACTCCTTCCATAAACATAGCGACATTAGCCATAAAATACACCATGCTTTAAATTTTGAGGCGGTATTTAAATAAAAGACTGGGGGAATTTAAGTTTAAAAATAAAATTTAAAATGTATTAAGAATAACTAAAACCAGGACTAAATGAAATTTAATGTGATATAAATTTTTGTTATTCAATTGTAAACTTAGCGTGGCCTAAAATATTGAAGGAAAAATACAAAATTCTGAAACAGTTTTGACGAAGCGACAATAAGGACATGGCAATTGTTGCCCGTATTATTATAATTTGTCTTTTCTACTTTACAAATGAATTTACTCTTACGTTTAGTTCTATACTTCTGTTTGAATAGCTTGTTTAGGAGTTTGTTTTACAAGCTGGGTTTTCCTAGCGACGTGTTTTATGCGTAGCAGGAGTCGGTTTTCAACCAATCACGTCGAAAGGTACGCAAAATGTGTTACGCGGCAGAAAAGTGTTTCCTACAGCAGGGTGTCGTCGATTATTTCGTGTTGAAAAGGGTCAAAATATTGAGAAAAAGAAAATGATAGGAATGCTTAATCATAAACAAATTATGGATGGCGATGACGAAGAGGGCAATTTTTTTTCGGAAATAGTATAGATCTACAAAAGAAAAGATCTTAGTGATATGTATTAAAAATAGGGTAAACGAGGGGGTTTACAAAATTTTATTCAATAGCCATCTCACTGGCAAAAATTAAATATTTTAAAGATATTAGATTGACGCGTGAAAAGTTCGCACAACCTACATTTTGAAGCTTGTAGAAGAGGATTGAGCACTTCCTGGTACAACAGACTCCGTTTAAAGTATTCCTTGTCTTTTTTTTCTTTCAGATATTATCAAAATCAATATTTCTTTGCCTCTGTTTTTATTTTGGGGCCACTATCCTTCAGTGGAGCCGTTGTTCAAGAGTTTGGAGAGATGAATCATGGCAAAAATGATTGCTCAGACATTTACTTGTTTTGAGCACGCTCCTTATTTCCTTTGAGTCAGCAAAGTCAGTTTCTGTAGTCATAGGTGATACTTCATTGTTGGATGTAGCCAGAATTTTAGAAAAACTCTCTCTTTCATTTTCCACATCTAAAAATTTCAACCGTTCCCAGTAAATAGCTCTCTTCTTTTACCCAGTATCTCCTGGTGCAAATTTTCTTCTTTCACATTTAAGCTCCTGTCCGATAAGTGCGTAACAGTTATGCTGCCGGAGGAGTTAGTTTGTTTTAGGGTCGGATTTAAGCTCCTGTCCGAGAAGTTCATAGCAACAGTTTGGCTAGCACATGAGTTAGTTTGTTTTGAGACAGATTTAAGCTCCTGTCCGAGAAGTGCGTAGCAGTTATGCTGTCGCAGGAGTTAGTTTGTTTTAGGGTCGGATTTAAGCTACTTGAGGGGCTCGTTATGACCAAGAAGTGCGTAGCAGTTAAGCTGGCGCAGATAGAGTCCGTCGTGATATTACCTTTCCCAAAGCTTACTTTAAACTTAAACTGATGAATTAGTGAATTTATAACCTTTTAACACAAACATTTTATCATATTTATTTATAATGTATGTATAATCCCATTTAAAACGAACCAAAGAGAAATCCTGAAAGTAACCCTATTTAAAAATCTTCGCGAGTAAGCTTTAGACGAAAGGAATGTTAATGGTAGGGGATAACCTGTATATATTGTTTTAATTACCTTGTTTCTGATATTCATGATAGTTTGAAAGTATATCGTGTAACAAACTTTGTAGTAAAGCGTGTATTACATTTTCAATCAGAACTTGTGAAATGAGTTGTATTAAATTATTCAGTTGTGTGTTCTGCAAGTTTATCGTTAACAAACGGGTTGGAGTGATAACTAAAAACTGTTTTGTAGAGCAAACACATCAAGAGCAATATGATGACATCACATTGTGAATATATTCGAAAAATAAACAAGTACACATTTGTGATTCGCTGAACAAAGTGAATGCAACTCAACTCACTGTGCTATAATAGTGGACATTACAGATTAACAATCTTCCCTTCACTCGCTGCCATTAGAATTTACTAGTTCTAAGAGCAGCTGACACTTGACCAGTTCAAAAATCACATTTAAAACAGTATAGGATTTTACGTAGGTGAAATTGGCCAGAGGGAGTGGAGGATTCCGGCATCTGAGCGAATAGGAAGTTCACATCTTGCTGCGTGGATGAGCCTTGTTGCCAATTCGACGTTAAACTTCCGTTCATCGCTCAGTTTCATCGTAGCTGTGGTGGAGTAATTTACTAGTGCTGTAGCTTGCTTCGTTCTGTGGCTGGCGATGGCGGGTTGAGAGTCACAGCGTTCGAACTGACAACGCCGCATCCCTACCCTGCCATAGACCCATTCCTATTCTACTTTAAATCAAAGTATAGAGGCACCATTGATGGTTATTAAGTTTTGAAACTAGACGGAGATTGTTATGTTATATTGTAGAAATTGAAAACAGCATCCTTCGTTCAGCGGCGCATTCCTAGGACAGAATCATGCAATAACGATGTTTTGTATAGAATAATTATATAGGACGGTCTAACTACTAGCCAGTACAGCCAACTTCAATTAAGTTTGTTGCTATGAATTAAAATTGTTCAGTGTATGAACACGCCGAGAAAACAGGTTGTCATGGCAAAGAGCGCGTTTAGTCTCGAATCATTTCTCAAACACAAATCTTCCTGACGTAGGCGTACATTTATTTTGCATGCAATTAAGATACTCTCCCTCTTCGCCTCTATCCGCGAGTCATGGATGAGTGGACATATTCAATCAATCTACTACAGACCACTAAAATTACAAGGCCTTACACAGCGCAGGCCTCACACTGTAATACTGGTTGTAGTCAGGATACCAGTGATTTGAATGCAATTACTGAAGATGACTTAAATCTGCGTCGTGGAAACGTGCTCAGTCTGTCGTGTACGGTTTTAGGTTTCGATATTTATGATTGGCAATTTAAGTGCTTCCTTATTTAGAGCCACATAGTCGTTGTGAGACTACGGCAGATTCAGAGAAGTCACTGATTTGTGAAAGCAAATTATTGTCTACAGACTATGCAGGAGTAGAAGTTGTAATTTTAAATTAGCCGGCAGAACTGATATTTGGGGAGAAATCTATTAATAATGATCTCCTTTTATTTATACAGTACTTAAATTATTATTTTACAATTCTAGCTTCCCTGGTGTGCTGTGCTACCTCCTTTAGTCCGAATGTGAAGCCCTCAACATCTTCCAATTAGACTCTTTCCTTTTTCTTCGCCTCTAGTACTTACGTTCGCCTATATTTTTACGCAACTTTATTCACATCAGTGGACATACATCACTATATGTTCTTTCTAAATTGTCTTCCAATTTTATTAATTTTTTTATTCTATTCCCCCTGGCCCTCAACAAGAAATGCCATATATGCTGTTTCTATTCTGAAAATGTTAGTCATTCAATTCTAGACTCAGGGTTGTTTCCTCCGGACATTTCAAGTGTATTAAGTTGACATTTTTGTAAAGTTTAAATAGATAAAATAGTTAACATGGGCTGGTTAATTGTTTAACGTAAACATAACCACAAATGTCATCCCTATAATGATTATTTATTTAGAGGTTTTAGTTGTCGAAGAGCATCAACAGTAATTATAGTATAATTGAAATTAGAAAGGTATTTTGCTAGCCAAGGTGAAAATCGTTTCTATTTCGGCTCATCAAAGATGACCTTTTCGAGACAACAATGATTGAGACGTTAGGTTAGTTTGTTAGTGCATCGTCTATAAACGTCTCTTTCTTTCCTCTAAAACCTTCTCTTGAAAGTATGAGGGACAGCGATGGTCAATGCTTATTCAGAACCTAATTTCACAAAACTTTCAATATTAATTTGACAATTAATGTCATTGTATAGTCAATAATTTAAAATTATGAAAATAATTTTTATACCTGGATAAACAAAATAGAAATATTGGAGTCGCATTCCAGGTTTCCTACTTCCTTTTTTGCAATGACAAAGAATAGGAAGGTAAACCATAGACACACGGCAATTGGAGCAGTCACCAAAGCGGAAAGGATCCGTTAGACAAAAAAAACCGTTCCTGGTAATGTATGAGTGAATCCGTGCTATTTGTAGTAGGTGTACTTAGAACAAACGCCTTCCACAAACACCGAATTAAAAAAAAATAACTTTTCAGTTTTTAGAGGCAAAAGGTGAAAACTAAATAAGTTATGCGAACTTATCAGATAACATATTGCTATATATTTAGCAAAAAGGCCACAATGGACATGGATAAGTATACAAAACGACGACAGGAAAATGTTAGCAGAAAACAGTTTAGAATGAATTAACTTCAGGAAAGCATAGAAGAATGGACATCACTTGAGTACAGGAAAAGAGTCAGGCCCAGATATACAATAACGTCTTTTATCGAGAAGGTATTAGAAAGGCTATACATTGGTGTGCAAGCGCGCGCGTGTGTGTATAAGAGAGATTTTAATGTCGTTTTCGAATAGCAAATAGTACCTCTCTTTACCCCGATTGAGAGAGATCTACTTCAAGTAAACGACCGTCCTCTTGAAGTAGGCAGTAGTATGGGAAAATATGGATTCATAATTTTCCCCTATTTCTAGTACTATGTTCTTCCTTTCTCCTACCTCTTTCCTCCTAATTCCTCCTTTATTCTTCTACATACAAGCGAATGTACACTCTTTATAATAAATAACGTAAACCCCTCCTCTCCATAAACCATAAATAATGGAAACACCCTCTACCGTTATTTGTTAAAAAATTATGACTCATGTATATTTCGGTTACAAAACAATCGTCGTCAGAAGCAAAAAGAACCAAATTCACTACCTAATGTTAAAGAATCATTATGCCTTCACACTACCCAACTCCCCTACCCTTCTTTATTCATCTTACAAATGTCTGTATCAGGTAGATGCGTCTTTATGATAAATAACACAACCACCCAATAATTTTCTATTAATCTTCTGTAAATTTCTAATGCAAAATAACATTCACACAGACAACAATTCAAGATAACACGAGGGAGAGTTTCGAAGGAATAAAGATAAAAATGTATATTATAGTCTTTAATTTATAATTATATTACAACAATTTATAATATAAATAAGTTTTGTGTACCAATATGAAACTTAGCTTCCTTGCATTGAGGTGACAAAGTAGGTTGGAGTATAAATTTTGTAGGGCGACCTCCAGGCCATTGCCATTATGTAAATCCGGTGTGATTGGTGTGCTGCTTACCAATACCTAGTGTTGGTTGTCTAAGAATGATACAAGACTAAACTCAAAAATGGATTCTAACGCTAGTTGCACAATTTTATCTTAAAACTGTTTTGAGGGAAACGCTTTTTGATCAATCGTACATGCTTTGGCTAAATCATATTGTTTTGGAAAAACTGAAAAATTCCTTTGGAATAAGATTGTTTTAGCTCAAGTGAAAGGGTTTTGCTTAGAGAACAGAGATATAGTCAACTCACATTTACAATTCTATTTCGTTATGGCCGAATGTTATGAAGAGGCTTTGGTGATTTGACTTGGTGGATATTTTGATTCAGCCATAATGTATTACTCTTACCAAGAGCATTAAGGACAACAGCTATCTCGAAGTGTTGTGCAAGACTAGTTCAGCCTTAGCTTTGCATTAACTTATCTTAGTTAGCAGAGCACTTAACGAAGTATAGGCCTATCTTATTCTACTTACCTGGTATCTGCACGGACGCGCGTTTTCCCTTACTATAGAAGCAACGCCCTCTTTCAACACGTTTTGCAAACAGAAAACGCCAGCACTTTAACGTCAATGGCCTCTGTGAAACTGACAGGAGAACAGAAAATAATATTGTAGGAGATGCGATAAGAGCAGAGAAACGCGATAAGCTGTGTGCTTAACTGTTCCTGGAACGTTGGGCGTAAGTTGACAGTGATAAGGTGGCTTAAGGTTATCTGGAAGCGTGACGGAATGGAGGTGTTCGAGTGTGTATTGTTACATCTACTGTGTTGAATCTCTCGAATCGAATCACTTTGAATGATAGTTTATAATGGAAATTCAAATTAATTAATATATTGAGTTATATTATTCAAACGCTTAAGAAAAACTGCTCTGATAATTAGAAGTGTTAGTTGAATATCACTTACAATGGGATAAATCGACTTCTAAACGTCATCAACGTTGCAAACTAAAAATATTAAATGTAAAACATTCTTAGTAACAAGCGAAAAATAATAAAACTTGGTGATGACGGTAGAAATATTTAAAATGTTGAAAAAAGACTCTTTTAACCTCTGGTGGAGGCAAAGGGTATGGGGTTGAATGAAGGGGAATATATACAAAGTCCTAAAATAAGTTTACTGCCTTTAGGGATCGCAGAATAGTGTCTTCACAGTAAAACGTGCGTGTGTAGGAATGGTATAGTGTAAATGCAATATCAATACTTAGCATTGCAAGTGAGACCTACCCTAGCAATAGTTCTCTTAGATGAGTCTTGCTCTCTACGTCGGTATGTTTGAGACCCATAAAAAATGGGATTATTAGTCTTAAAATGGCGAACTAAGTGTTACAAATGGGTGAACAAAGGGTCATGATCGGGTAAACAATAGTTTTGCGGCTTGTGACAGTTTAAGAGTTTTAGATTTGGGAAAAAACCAACTCAGTGAAATATCTATAAAAAACAGTTAAAATGATTTATACCAGTTAAAATATGGAAATAATTTTTTAAAATCCTGGTACCGACTTCACGTCATCTGGGTTGGACTGCAACAGCAACCGGGGTAACAGTAGATGGCGGTTCATTTTAGCGCATTAAATTATCAGTAGAGAGTGATCCAGCATTCACAGAACAGGTTCATTTTATAGCTCATTTTATGAAACACTTTCTCAAACTCATCATAAATGAAACAAACAGAACCACTGTGAGAAAACCCAGATGTAAACATTACTCTCTCACGAGACTTCGTAAGGCTTTGGAGACAATGAAGAAAAGCGAACGTTCCAGTGTCTAGGAGAAAGCTAGGAACAATGTAAGTCGGAGGACACGACCTTTTAACTTAAGTGTTCAGTTATATCACGTTGTAAATTAGCGTCCTGCTTTGAGCCAGAAAAAATGATTTAGGGAATTGAAGTTGAGATTTATTATGTTATAGAGTAAACAATTAAGATGTAAGTTTAAAGAAAATGTTTTCTTTGTTGTACAACACTTCATCCTCATTTTAAGACCTAAACTTGCTGAATGGTTACATTTTTAATTCTTAAACAATTCTCTAGCAATTTCTCTGCAAAGAAACTATACCATTAATCAACGATTACATTAAATAAAATTTGAGATGGCTTGTGAGGTAAGATAATTAGTTATTCGTAACAAGTAAAGTATAGCTATATTACTTAGAAGTTAAAACCCTATTTATTCCGGTTGATACCCCCTCCTCCACGGCTGAACCTTAAGGTTCTGCCTCAAGGCAAGCGGTGGCACGAAAAATGCGTACAGCGAAATGTGCGTACAAGAGGAAACAATAGTAATTGACGAGGGTAGGACATAAGAGAAAAAAGCATACAAAACCAACTCCAGTTGTCAACCCAAAACATTTACCCCTAAACTATTTGCTAATAACTTTCGAGATTTTGGGTTCTCGCAATCAAAATGGGTATAAAAGGGTTTCCACTTTGTCAGTGGTCACTTTGCTTTTAACTGCGTGGTAATCGAAAGAGACTTATCAAAACAGGCTGAAACTTCGACTCCTATGCACATGAGACTGGATGAGAGAGAAGAAAAACAAAGTACATTATGTCGGACGGAAAATTAGAAAGAAAACAGTACAAAAATACCTAGAACATGGAAACTAATGTCTTGTTCAAGATCTCTTACTAAATCAAAAAAATTGGATTAGATTAGGTCCAAGAAATCAGATGGTAGAATCAAACAAATTGGTCAAGTTGTAATATAGATTAAAATGAACAAAATTCTGTAAAATAAAAAAAAATTCAATCGAAAATATAAAACAACAAAATTATCGAGGCTACGTGTTGATTTTAAACACGCCAAAATGATAGCTCAAAATATCTTTATCATTTTACCAGTCCAAATCCTGGAAAAGGTGTATGGAAATCAGGTATAATGGTTAAAGTTTTAAAGGATCTCCAGTCCCGAGAAACTAAGCGACACCTATGTTTATAGTCTATCCATTTTTGGACGGCGGGTAAAAGATTAAGTCACCGCCCGAGCTCCCAACAATAGCTTGGGTCAGGCGCTCGGCGGCCGGCCACCCGCGCTAATGAGGCGTAAAAAGCACTCCACTCCAAAATATTATCACATAAAAGTAAGCGTATTTTTTAATTTTTTATTACAGTTTTGATGTCTACGTGTGATTTCATGAAAAACTAGTCCAAACACGACGGAGTTATGTCAATTAGTAAAATTAGTGCTTACAAAAAATTTTAGTGGCCAAATACAATTTTTGCAACCACTAATTTTACTAATTTACATAACTCCGTCGTGTTTGGACTAGTTTTTCATGAAATCACACGTAGACATCAAAACTGTAATAAAAAATTAAAAAATACGCTTACTTTTATGTGATAATATTTTGGAGTGGAGTGCTTTTTACGCCTCATTAGCGCGGGCGGCCGGCCGCCGAGCGCCTGACCCAAGCTATTGTTGGGAGCTCGGGCGGTGACTTAATCTTTTACCCGCCGTCCCAAAATGGATAGATTATAGCTCAGAGATAAACTCATTTATGTAGCTCAATGATGTTAAAAGATCCGTCTACGCCTAAAAGTTGTACGCAAATTTCGCCTGTCACAATTTTCTGACGTCATAGCTTACCCCGCGTCATCTGTCAAAACTTGATTCTGTACGCATCTTTCGCAATATTTTTGGTGTACGCATACTTCGCTGAACGCATCTTTCGTGTATTCAAGCAAGCAACCCTGCCCAAGCTATGCCATAATTTTCCTTTATAGATAATTACTACCCATGTAGATGTGATAATTGTGTCCTTCCCCTGGTCTTTCCTAATTCCACCTATATTCCTTACCCTTCTTCTTACATGAGGGTGTAAATAGTACTTCAAGTAAAACATGATATTATGATCCCCTTATACCCTCTACCAAAGTTATCATGGCCCTATGGGGTAAAATTCTTTCCAATACTTTAAAAGCGATGATAGTAATACTGGATGATCGCCTTCAAGCAAAAAATATTTAAATTATTTGTTTACTACATTTTTAGACTGACTATATAAAAGGAATAAAATAAACTCTCTTAGAATTTTACAGATTATTTTCCATGTAACCACATAGACATTTATAATTCCAAGCATATTGTCGTAAACATTTGTGATAGTACGTTTTAATAGATATAAAAATAGTTGTAAAATTCGAAACATTAAAACATGGGACTCCTGAAAGAGATAATAGAGGAATGTATAATCCTAACAATGTCATTACAAACGGTTTGAATACATTGTTATGTGAGATTTATTAACGCTTAATTCATATAATAGTCCTATTTCAGGAGCCCAACGAATTTTTGTTTTTAATGTTACAGTTCTATTATATCAATATAGCTATTACACCTTAATAGCTTAATGTAAGCACTTTTTAGACTAATCTTTATGGTGGAGCTATAAGAATAGTTTATCTGTAAAGTTCTAGATGAAATTATGTAATAATATATATTATTGCATTACCATCCAGTTCTGAGCGATTTTTAAAGTTTCAAGTCTCTAGCTTTCGGTAAGATAGTTTAAAATTGATTATAATATTTTACCTAAGAGACAGACAAGTAAGGGAATTCATAAAATCATTAAAAAACGGATTTACAAAACTTGTAAAGTGTAGTTCAGACCTCTGATATTGGTCATCGATCTATTCATGGTTTGTGGCATTTAAATAACATTAAACATTTTTAGTCTGTATTTCTATGTAACGCGTACAAATCAAAAAAAACCATTTCCAAAAAATGTAACTGAAACAAACACAAAATGAAAATTTCACAATCTCTTTAGTCATAACCAGATTTGTTTCCACTCATTGGTTCTATTGTTCAAAAAATGGTTAAGTGCCGTTTAAAATTTACTGTTCCTGTGCAAGCTCATTATTAAGATTCAATTGGGCGAGCATCTCTAAAGCAATCTACACACAGGTTTATTCACTTGCGCCCGAGCACCCAAAACCTCAGGCCTCGTCTTGCGAGCTACCTCCCGTACAACATAAGCATGTGAATTATTAGCCCTTATGCGAAGGTAAGATTGAGGAATAATGAGCTTGCCCAAGGCAAGCTAATGAGATAATAATGGAGCTCTTTCTTTAAGGTAGCAGGAAAGTTTTATACTCCACTGTCACAAGTTGTTCCAGATTCATTCCAACAGCCTATGCATCAAAACTCTAACTTTACACAGTAACATAAAAGAGGTTTGCCACTTGCTCGTGATATTAATCTTAGAAATAACAGTATTATTATTAGCGTAAGTTTACTAGAAAATTTACTGGGTTGTAATATTGTAGTTAACAACAACTCCAAGAAAAACAGGTCAGAACTTCTCAAGAAAGTCAACTATTATATACTCATCAAGAATAACTGATGAAATCATCTAAAGCATCTATAAATATACATTGTTTATTATAAAATTTCCTTCTTGATTACAGCACCATAAAATCCTATCTGAGTAAACAGATAAAACAGCTTTCCTGTTTCCTATTGCGTCGTTCGATATCAGCGGAACCACGACATTGAATGCCCCTGTCAGCCCATTTACACTATTAAAAATATTTACCATTAATATGAAGGCAGGTTCATACGAGTCCATAACGTTTCTCTACTCACTGGACCAAATAAAACAATTTTGTCGTTTTAGACCTACCTAATTTCCCACAACCTTCTTTATTTTCTTTCTTGCAAGAAGGCAGATACCACTTTCTTTCGTAGAAGAGGGCAGATACCACTTTCTTACAAGAGGGCAGATACTACTTTCTATCTTACAAGAGGGCAGATACCACTTTCTTACAAGAGGACATATACCACTTTCTTTCTTACAAGAGGGCAGATACCCCTTTCTTACAAGAGGGCATCTGCCACTTTCTTTCTTAAAAGGGGGCAGATACCACTTTATGACTTCTATAGAGAGTAAGTCTACTTCAGGCACTCGACCCTGCACAAATGGGGGCATATATTTCATACTGTGTCGCCTCAGAACATCCTGGCACAACCGCAAACCGGCCAAAAACAGTCTTAAAATGTCCATAAGGAAAATGAACCCTCATAAATAGTTTCAAAATATGCGAGAGGTCTTATTACGGTGTCAACATATCTGCAAAGGTTTATCTCAAACATTGGGAAAATGCGACCTAATCTACCAATATGGTTTGATATGGGTTAGAATCACCGAACTCTTAAAAATCAACACTGTAAATGAAAACAAAAAACATGAAAAAAATGTTGAAATAACCAACTTACTCGATTGGAATTTCACCTAAAAACGTACTTAGCTGTAGTTAACCTATTGAAAACTGTAAATTATTTAGCGATAAATTAGGTTGCTGTTGACAAATATAATTTGTTACCGCCAACCAAGAAAGATAGTTGTGTATCACCATCTGATTTAATCCAAGATGTAACAAAACTGAGACTTTCAGCAGGGCTACATCACAGAAGTACTATTTACAAAAGCCCCGCAACCCCGGCTGTTGCTAACTGAACCTTTTCGCATTTTTTAATTGCTCCAGTGTAGTACATAAGCAGAGTACGCCACGTTTATTGAGACTCATTGAACCGGTAGTAAGTGGGGACAGTTAATGTTCCTCCGGAAGTCGGATTTTCTGAGACTCGGATATTTTGAGACATAATCATCTCATACATTCTCCACCTACCCTGATTCTACTTATATTCACAACACTGTCCAGTACTTTGTAGGCGATAATAGTCGTATGGCCTTAAAAATTATAACAATAAATTCATTGAAATCCAAACTTCAAAAAAATCCTATACCTTACCATTAGCTTTTTCTCAGGATATAAATTTCTTCCAGATACGACCATCGAGCGGTATGTTGAAGCCACAGACTGAGTCTTAACTTCATGCTTTATCTTAACATTTTAAACAAAATTTCAACATATTCATCTCTAACGTGAAATTTAATGTTTTACCCCTTCTTTCTCTTTATTTATTCAGTTTTTTTTCTTATAGTTTGGTTCCGTTTATTTTGTAATAATATAAAAATTTCCTATTGTTTCCATTTTTTTCAAGTTACTGATTTTGTTTAATAGTCAGATCTGTCTTAACTATATAGTTGTAAGAGAGAATATTTCGTCAGTTTTTCGAAAAAAACAACAAATAGATGAAAGGGTGAATCTGTGCCATAAAGTGAGGCACCGTTTCGCTGTTCGATCTTAGCTGTCAAAATACCTTTTTAATTTTAATTCTGCTCTAATAAAATATGATAACACTCTAATAAAATATAAGAAAATACTACTTCATCTTTACGAATCAATTCAACAGAAAATCTTTAGATTTCCTTCAGTACAATTACTTAACTGATAGAAAGAGTACATTTTTTTGCTTTAGCTAAAAAGATTTCATCTTATTTATTCAAGTTTTAACATGGTTTCAGATTTTAAAAAAAAACATCTCTAATGAGAAGTGTACCCTTTACCAACCTGATCTTTTAGGGTAGGTTTAGTATTTAAGCAGTGTCCGCATTTCAAGGCCAGATAAAGACCAAAGATGTTTTAATTAAGAAATTATGAACGTGGATGTTGTAGTAGCAGATTGAAGGCACAAGACTTAAGAAGTAAACTTTAGTATTCCAGTTTATCGAGGAGATGAGGAATGAGCAAAAATTTGAAACAGATAAACTACGTCTGCCTAATCCTAATCTTTCTTCATAAGACATCATTTTGAACAGTACCTTCGCTCATTACAAACGCCTATTCTACTAACTACCTTGTAATTTAATATCAGTTGCAGAAAGTTGTCATGAGACTTTGTTGGTTTTAGTCACCGTGAACGCTGAAAATTACAACGTAGAATCACGTTGTAAAATATCGCTTCGTGCAAGTGGGAGGTGTGGATTGCGTTGAAATGGGAAACAGAAAGGAATTTTCCTCAAGAACACGATACTAGCCTGGCTGCTTACTTTAGGCGGGTAGATTAAATAGCGGGCATAGTCTGGGGTAGGCTGCTTACAAACATAAGTAGAAACTACAAAACTACGAACATTAAAAAATTACTAATATCAAAACAAAACCTTCTACTAAAAATTGAATTATTTCTCAGTTTAGAATACAATAGTATAGCTAATGTTTTCAGAACGTGCATAGTGGCTCGACAGCAGAGAACCTTGCGATCAACTGGAAGCTTCAAGGAGGCAGACGACTGCCGGTGCATGCCCAACACGCAATAAGCCTAACGATTTTTCTTAAGGGGATTGTACTGTAGATGGCAATTACTCAAGCTTTCATGTTACCCTTACATTTCTTCTTAGTTCTAGCAGCTTCTTCTCATTGTACGTATTCTCTTTCTCTTTTTTGTCTCTTTAAAGTTAAATATTGGAGATAGAACTGCTTTGACTTGAATGTTTTAACCCATGTAACGGGCATATACCTATCTACCTCCCCTCCCCCCAGGTTGAGAAGAGGTCAACTTCAGGCAAGTGACCCTACCCATAATTTTCTCTTTTTTGCCTCCTGTTAATCGTCTCTCAAAAATCAAAGGTGTTTTCTTCCCATTCTGCCCTTTCCTGATTTTCCATCTGTCTAAGGACGGTATTCCTGGAATTCCAAATTTTTCTAGATAACACATTCTCTACATTCTGTGTTGACTTAGCATATGATCTGATCTCTTCTGCCTCAAAATTTCTTCTTTCTTCTGGTACGTCATTCAGATGTGTTTTTTCTTCCAAAGACCTATTTGAAAAGTTAACAATAAAAATGTAAAAAACCTTGCAGTGCCTAAATTTTTTACTCTCTTTCGCGTTTTTGTTTGCTTTTATCGTATTTTTGCCTGTATGTATGTTATATAGAATGTTTCGTTATAGTTTTATATCATATTACAAGGCTGATAGATATCCGAATACTCGAAGTTTTATAGGTTTTATCATTTATTATAATTTAATGTTAAACGTCTTTCTGGTTTAAAAAACATTTATTGGGCAAACTAATCGTGGCTGCTTCAGCTTAAATTTCATAGTTTAGCGTTAAACTAAACACCGTATTTAGAGCATTATATTGAATGAAAAAAATTTACAAAATAGTAAAATTTATAAATAGGTCGTATGGTGTATTGTTACTGCAGACGGCAGCCGTGCGAAGTGAATGCTATAGATGGTGTTGCCTCGGTGTCATGGGAGTTCGCGTGGGTGCTTCACGTGGGATCTAGCCACGCTCGAGTCTTAACTGCATCACCAATTGCCGACTCCACCCATGCATGAAACCTGAACACATGTGTTCTTTACACTTTGAACTCTTTTACTAGGAGAAAACTCTGGTTTCTTGAGCTCCTTCAATCGTTCACGAAATCTGTCAGTATAAAAATCTCCTGCTCAACTACTCAGCAACGTTGCCAAGCTATTTACAATTAATTACTTGGATACTTGTATATAAGTTTCTTAGTAACAGGTCTTCTACACTCCTCTGTAAATAAATATTTGACAGAAATTCCAATCATTGGAAATAAGAATGTTTTAGACATATTTGAACAGGTTGTATTTTATTTGAAATATCTGTCAACGGTAATTAGGACGGAATTGTAAAAATTATGTAACTCAGACACAGTTTCTAGTATTTATTGAAAAAATAACGTGTCATTGTTTGTACATCAATGACAAACCCCCGCGTGTCATGTTTATGGGATGTGTGAGAGGTGCGAGTGTAAGGAATACTGTCCCTTGAACCCATACTGTCAGACTTTATTACATTTGTGTATTACAAAACAGCATCTGTAATTTTGACAGTATTATTTCACCTGTGAAGTGGCTTTAGTTTATTTTATATTTTCAAAATTTAACTATGTCAAAAGAGTAAACCCGAGTTAAGCTTTAACAAAGCGAAGTAAGTTCAAGTGATTGCCAAGCCAGGTTTTAAATTTAATTTCTTGATATTTTTCGATAGAATCAAATAAGTAAATATACAAAACCGTTGTGCATTTGACCTAGCGATGCTCTTACAATTTGTAAAAGATATGAACAGTTTGTATTTAATTTAATGTTGTCAGGCTTGTAATAACCAAAGTTTTTTAAAGTGTAATATTTTTAAAATTAATTTTTTTTTTTTTTTGAAAATACAATCGAGAGAATGTAAGCTGTCTTCTTCAGTACGATTTGAATAGACAGCTAAGTCTGCCTAAGCCCAATCGTGAGACACAACTGGTGAGGGAAAACAAGTGACCCGGTAAGTCAGAATAATTAATTTGAGAATAAAGGTAAGGTTTTTTAAATAACCTAAGGATAAGAGATTCTTAAATAACCGGGGGGTTTCAGTATATTTCATAGTTTTTCACTGTGTTTAGTTTGTTGCTTTTTTTTATATAGTGAAGGATTTTTAGATTAGTGTCTATATTATGTATGTATGTAGTGTGTCTTTTATGACAGAGCTGTGTTTTTTATGTCTTTTAAGTGTTCCTTGTACCGTGTGGTAAAGTTTCTCCCCGTTTGGCCTATAAAAAATCTGGGACTGTCGAAGCATGTAATTTTTTACACTCCTGTCGTGTTTGTTCTGGTATGTTTTTGTACTGTATAAGTGTTTTTTAGTTGTGTTGGATGTTTTAAATGCTACTTTGTATTTAAGTTTACGGAATGAGGAAGCTATTTTGTGTGATGTGTTATCTTGAATTAGCCTAATTCTATGTATTTTTGTGTTATTGCTGTTTTTGTTGTGTTATGTGTATGTTGTCTTTTGCGCATTATGTTGCCTATCAGAGTGTGTTTGTATCCGTTTTTACAGGCTAAGTATTTTATTATGTTGAGTTCGTTTATTTATACCTATGAGTATCAACTTCATTGTTCATAGGTATGTTGATTAAGATATAAGCGCAGTAGAAGTATAAAGATAGGCTATATCCTATAATGCTTTCTGCTTAAGGTAAGCGACTCTGCACAAGTGATCTTCATGACCTTTAGGGAGGGGGTATTTCTAACTGTATTCACAACCCCTCGTATCCTTAGAAGGTGAATCATACTGCCAGGTCGCTTTAAAAATAAATAACGTAAAACTAAATTGTGAGGTTGTCAAATCATAAGAATAAGTACCTATACTTATTAGATATAAAATTTTCACTTACTTCTGAAACGAAAACTGGACAGTTTTCGAAATCAGCTCTTTGGTTCACTCGATATCGAGGAGGAATGAAGTCCCAACCGAACAAAGGGTTAAAACGTACAACGTATTGCAAAAAAAGTACCACAGAAAAGTTTCATTTTTCTTGTATTTTGAAAGTTTTTTTTTGCAATTCTACATAAGGGGTCACGGAAATTTTACAATAACATGATCTATACCTGTAGGTAAAGGTCGACAAAAATCTTGATTACTGAGTTAATACGAAGTTCGATAAAGACTTACATAAATGTGGTTTATAGAGTTTGATAAATAATTTGGAAATTTGGTTAAAAGAATTTTATAGACTTCCAGCAGCAGCGTAAAATAAAAGCAATGGACATCAGATTTACAAAGTATAGCCGAAAAACCTGCGAAATCTTGTTTTACAGAATTGGATAATATCTACAGGGTTGGGTTTATAGAGTTGGAAAAAAAACTTATGGAAATATATTGTACAAAATGTATTTTCAGAGTAGTCTATACCTAAAAAGAGCTACGAATGTTTGATTTACAGAATTGGGTAAAATCACAGGATCTATATTACAAAGTTAGAAAAAGACTCACAGGAATTGGGAAGTTAGTACTTCCTTTTACGAAATATACTCAGAACGAACCAGAATTTCTAAAAATATTCGTGAAAGAAATAGAGTACAAAGGTTAAAAGAAGTAAATTTAATCGTAATCAAGTTTCGTTGGGATAAAATCAAACGTTAAAACATAATGAACTTAGGAATAATACGATCAGTGGCCTGTTCACGTAAGGAGATATATTAGGATGGAATAAAAGGTGTAGTATTTGAAATAGTTGAAATTAAGCGGCCAATCTTATTACAGATTTGTTCACCTCAAGACAGAACATCCTACAAAAGTTAAGAGGTTTCTCGTGAACAGCTATCAGTCTGGATACCAACGTTCCTGCTGCAACTCTCTGTTTATACAAACTGTTCGTTAGACCCAGTTAAGTGTAAACAAACTCTGAGATATAGAGAATGGTCAGGGTCAAAAGTTCGATGCCCGATCTCGGTATAACGTGTAACGATCCGCTTCGGGTGCAAATCGACTCTGTTTATCCACAACAGTTGTTGTCGGCAGCCGCATCTGCTGTAGGCTTGTCTTGTTAGTTCCGTTTCACAGTTTAACCATTCAGTTACCGAATAGGAATCAATGTAAAAGAAACATTTTGGAGTACGAATTACTTTCTACGTTTATTCACTATTACTACACTACATAACGACGGAATAAAACAATACACAATCACGTTTTCCAAATAAAAAAAAGTGCGATTGAAAATAACAGAACGTTAGTTTCACGTCTTGTAAAAACGTTTTTTACTGTAGTGCATTATACAATAACACGAAGAGTGTAATGGGTATTAGTCCTATATAGAGTATGTCCTACATGTGACCTTATACAGTACCAGGGCTGTAGATACGGCCCTGATACACCCCATGCAACCAATGATTCTTCAGTACATCGTCTAGCACAAGGTATTTTATGTTCTTACTTTACTAATATTTATTATTAACCATTAAACTAATATAAAATTAACAACGAAAACATAAATATTCTTCTGAAATTGATATAGATACTGTATTATTAGGATCGGTACGTACTTCTCAAATAGTAAAATATTGCCTAGGTAGGGATTCTTATCTCCCTCCTATCTAGGAGACTAAATAGAATAAAATTGGGATTAAACCAATCTTGTAACAAATGGAGTACGTTACATAGAAACAGGAGATTAGGTAGAAACAAGAACCTCCTATGTATCTCGGAGAGTAGGTAGAATAAGGGTAGAAACATGAACCTCCTCTATAACTAGGAGAGTAGGAAGAATAAGGGTAGAAACAAGAGCCTTCTCTGTAATTGGGAGGGTAGGTATAGTAAGCGCAGAAACATGAACATTTTCTGTAACTGGAAAAGCAGGTAGAAACATGACCCTCCTCTATAAGTAGGCGAGCTAGTAGAATAACTCCGCTGTAACTGGGAGAGTAGGTAGAATAAGGGTAGAAACAAGAGCCTTCTCTGTAATTGGGAGGGTAGGTATAGTAAGCGCAGAAACATGAACATTTTCTGTAACTGGAAAAGCAGGTAGAAACATGACCCTCCTCTATAAGTAGGCGAGCTAGTAGAATATCTACGCTGTAACTGGGAGAGTAGGTAGAATAAGGGTAGAAACAAGAGCCTCCTAAAATACTATGAGGGTAGGTATATAAGCGTAGAAACATGAACCTCCTCTTTAACTAGGAGAGTAGGTAGAATAAGGGTAGAAACATGAACCTCCTCTGTAACTAGGAGAGTAGGTAGAATAAGGGTAGAAACATGAACCTCCTCTATAACTAGGAGAGTAGGTAGAATAAAGGTAGAAACATGAACCTCCTCTACAACTAGGAAATTAGGTAGAATAAGGGTAGAAACATGAACCTCCTCTGTAACTGGGAAAGTAGGTAGAATAAGGGTAGAAACATGAGCCTCCTAAAATACTTGGAGGGTAGTACATAAGCGTAGAAATGAAGCTCCTCCTATAACTGGGAGAGTAGGAAGAATAAGGGTAGAAACATGAGCCTCCTAAATTACTTGGAGGCTAGGTACATAAGCGTAGAAATGAACCTCCTGCTGTAACTGGCAGAGTAGGAAGAATAAGGGTAGAAACATGAGCCTCCTAAATTACTTGGAGGGTAGGTACATAAGCGTAGAAATGAACCTCCTCCTGTAACTGGGAGAGTAGGAAGAATAAGGGTAGAAACATGAGCCTCCTAAATTACTTGGAGGGTAGGTACATAAGCGTAGAAATGAACCTCCTCCTGTAACTGGGAGAGTAGGAAGAATAAGGGTAGAAACATGAGCCTCCTAAATTACTTGGAGGGTAGGTACATAAGCGTAGAAATGAACCTCCTCCTGTAACTGGGAGAGTAGGAAGAATAAGGGTAGAAACATGAGCCTCCTAAATTACTTGGAGGGTAGGTACATAAGCGTAGAAATGAACATCCTCCTGTAACTGGGAGAGTAGGAAGAATAAGGGTAGAAACGTGAGCCTCCTAAATTACTTGGAGGGTAGGTACATAAGCGTAGAAATGAACATCCTCCTGTAACTGGGAGAGTAGGAAGAATAAGGGTAGAAACATGAGCCTCCTAAATTACTTGGAGGGTAGTACATAAGCGTAGAAATGAACCTCCTCCTGTAACTGGGAGAGTAGGAAGAATAAGGGTAGAAACATGAGCCTCCTAAATTACTTGGAGGGTAGGTACATAAGCGTAGAAATGAACATCCTCCTGTAACTGGGAGAGTAGGAAGAATAAGGGTAGAAACATGAGCCTCCTTAATTACTTGGAGGGTAGGTACATAAGCGTAGAAATGAACCTCCTCCTGTAACTGGGAGAGTAGGAAGAATAAGGGTAGAAACATGAGCCTCCTAAATTACTTGGAGGGTAGGTACATAAGCGTAGAAATGAACCTCCTCCTGTAACTGGGAGAGTAGGAAGAATAAGGGTAGAAACATGAGCCTCCTAAATTACTTGGAGGGTAGGTACATAAGCGTAGAAATGAACCTCCTCCTGTAACTGGGAGAGTAGGAAGAATAAGGGTAGAAACATGAGCCTCCTAAATTACTTGGAGGGTAGGTACATAAGCGTAGAAATGAAGCTCCTCCTATAACTGGGAGAGTAGGAAGAATAAGGGTAGAAACATGAGCCTCCTAAAATACTTGGAGGGTAGGTACATAAGCGTAGAAATGAAGCTCCTCCTGTAACTGGGAGAGTAGGAAGAATAAGGGTAGAAACATGAGCCTCCTAAATTACTTGTAGGGTAGGTACATAAGCGTAGAAATGAACCTCCTCCTGTAACTGGGAGAGTAGGAACAATAAGGGTAGAAACATGAGCCTCCTAAATTACTTGGAGGGTAGGTACATAAGCGTAGAAATGAACCTCCTCCTGTAACTGGGAGAGTAGGAAGAATAAGGGTAGAAACATGAGCCTCCTAAAATACTTGGAGGGTAGGTACATAAGCGTAGAAATGAAGCTCCTCCTATAACTGGGAGAGTAGAAAGAATAAGAGTAGAAACATGAGCCTCCTAAATTACTTGGAGGGTAGGTACATAAGCGTAGAAATGAAGCTCCTCCTATAACTGGGAGAGTAGGAAGAATAAGGGTAGAAACATGAGCCTCCTAAATTACTTGGAGGCTAGGTACATAAGCGTAGAAATGAACCTCCTCCTGTAACTGGGAGAGTAGGAAGAATAAGGGTAGAAACATGAGCCTCCTAAATTACTTGGAGGGTAGGTACATAAGCGTAGAAATGAACCTCCTCCTGTAACTGGGAGAGTAGGAAGAATAAGGGTAGAAACATGAGCCTCCTAAATTACTTGGAGGGTAGGTACATAAGCGTAGAAATGAACCTCCTCCTGTAACTGGGAAAGTAGGAAGAATAAGGGTAGAAACATGAGCCTCCTAAATTACTTGGAGGGTAGGTACATAAGCGTAGAAATGAACCTCCTCCTGTAACTGGGAAAGTAGGAAGAATAAGGGTAGAAACATGAGCCTCCTAAATTACTTGGAGGGTAGGTACATAAGCGTAGAAATGAACCTCCTCCTGTAACTGGGAGAGTAGGAAGAATAAGGGTAGAAACATGAGCCTCCTAAATTACTTGGAGGGTAGGTACATAAGCGTAGAAATGAACATCCTCCTGTAACTGGGAGAGTAGGAAGAATAAGGGTAGAAACATGAGCCTCCTAAATTACTTGGAGGGTAGTACATAAGCGTAGAAATGAACCTCCTCCTGTAACTGGGAGAGTAGGAAGAATAAGGGTAGAAACATGAATCTCCTTTGTAACTTGGAGAGTAGGTGGAATGAGGGTAGTGACCTTCTCGGTTATTGCGCTAGTAACCTGTAATGGCATAATGATGATTTAAAATGGAAGTATCAAGTAGATAATAATACGATGTTGTGCAAATGATCAATGACAGCAGCGAAAGGAGAACGAGAGAAGGGAGTATAAGATAGATAAGGTACTTTATATTCTGAGAGAAGGGCTTGGGATGAGAAGGGTTAGAGAGAGCTTACAGGAAGCCTGTTAGGTAAAAGTGATACGATTTACCAAGGATGAAGCAGAGGTATTTTTTTTTACAATGAAGAAAATAATTTTTCAGAATAATTTCCAACGCAAAGTAGTGTTAAAGTTAGTACCGAGCCAGAAAAAACTTACAGTTTTGACCACATTCCGCGCTAAAGTCGCTTATAGAGTATTTCATTCACAGTTTCAAGTAAACCTTAGTAGGGTGGTTTACTACATAATATTTCCAGTGAAATACCAATGATCTTAAATGTTTTACCACGTAACTAGGTTCATTATTCGTAAACTTATGGTTTCTTATATTAAAACACGAAAGTATGAAAAATGTTTTTAAAAAATACATGGCACATTCAATAAAAAAAAGTTATACACTATTGTAACAAAAAACTATAAAATAGAAATTTTATTAGATACTCTGTTAAGCACAACTCGTGTTGTTTTTGTGGATACCACCTATAAACTTTATCATACGAGCAGTGCCTATCAAACTAGGGTTTGTGTCGAACTACCTCAGGGATTGGTACCTCTCCCCCGTAGCCGAGTGAGTCAACGACTTGCCTCTATCGTTACTGTTTATCTCTGAGGGCTGGCTTCACTCATCGAAAATACCTTTCTGTCTGACAGATAATCGATTGGTTGTCTGGTTGCGTTCATTTCATTTGATCCCTTAGGCTTATCGAAAGAAACAGACGAGAGTGTTAGTTTAGAAGCTTGAAATGTTCCCGCCCCCTCAAATTATTTATGTAAGTAAAAGTCCAAATCGATACTCATTTACATTTATTTAAGCATGAAACTTCGTACTAATTGGTTGGTGCCAATGAATTTATAAAATAAATTAAACAAATACGATTAAGGATATTCAAATTTTTAATTTTTTAAGATATTAGAAAAAAATAAAAAATACAGTGATAGATAGATATTGTACTAATAAATAAAAAAAATATATATTATATATATATATATATATATATATATATATATATATATATGTGTGTGTGTGTGTGTGTGTGTGTGTGTGTGTGTGTGTGTGTGTGTGTGTGTGTGTGTGTATTAAGTTTTTAAAATAAATCTCAGGTAATTATAGGTCTTAATTTTCTGGACGTAATTGATGTTGACAAAAATATTTGCCTGGTGATGCCGAAAGTTTTCAGGACTACGGAAAAAATAATAAAACTTTGGCCCCAAATACTTTTTTAAAATACTTAAAATTTGAAAAAGATAAACTTTACTTCACAACTTTATTTAAATCAATTTTTTTTTAATAACATTGTTTACGAATGTAAGCGCTGAACCTCCTTAAATAGGCCGAGCGTTGCAAAAAATGGAACAACTTGTCTTAGCTTATATTAGCTAATATACTTCGTTATTTTTCAATTCCTTTTATTAGTTCACACTCTCCTTATATATAACTTGTAAAAATGTTTTAGGAGAAAATGTTTTACAAAAGGGGCAAGGTATGCTATATAGTTATTTCGTCCCATTTAGGTAAAAATAAATGTTAACAGCTGATTTTATGTTATTGGTTATGGGGTAGAACAGTGGTTTTAATGCAAGGTTATGTTACTTTATTTATATAATTGTATTTATTTAATAAAACTAATCTAAAATAAAATTTTTCTGTGTTGACCTAAGTAGGAATTAACTTTGATAATTTTTACCAAGTGCTTGTAATCCACTTGCTTATACCCAAATCTATCAAAAAGGGATAGTTTATAAGTAAATTGTAATGCAGTATAACATAATGCTTTGTTATATAAAAAAACCTCATTTTAAAAAGTTTTGTGTGTTGTGAGGAGAAATTATGTTTTTTATATTTCAAAATTTTAAATAATTAGCGCCTCAACAGATTATATTTTTTCGTTTTCCTAAAAACATCACTTGTAATTGTTTTCTCATTTTCGATTACGTCCGGAAAGCCGATTATTCGCAAATCCGTAATAGTTTTTTCACAACTATATTCGTACAAAATTTTAAAAAATATTAAAGATACTGAGAGTTTTTTGAAAATAACCAGATATTTTCAATTACTTTCAAACAACGACTAAAGGATCATCGTGTTGACGTGCGACATTTTTAAGGATCAATAATCGTCTCGTTTTGTTCGTCATTACTTCGCCATGAACCTGTTCCGTCACCGATCATTACCGTGAGTGGATGACGTCACTTGCAGGTATGAATCATCACGAAGCGTGTACCAGGAGTGTCACTTCCTAGTTCGTAATTAATGGAAGTTGTAGCGAGTACTTTGTTAATTGAAAGCAAGATTAATGAACTGTACCGAAGTATTTCATGTAACATACAGTTTGCTGGGATGCTGTGGTGAGATTTAATGATTGACGAGGAAACGGTAACAGCAGACGTGATTTTGTTATCCCTACCCTTGATTTTAGTTTAACAAGAGAACCATTAAAGGTAGAAAAAACTTAAAAACTAGTCTCAAACTCTCATTAATTTAGATAATTAATCAAACCGGTAATTAGAAAGACTTGACACTAATTTTATAATATCTATCTTTATATTAAAAAATGTTTCACTAGCTAAGCTCTAATTAAAAAATCAAATTTTTTGCTACGTTGATATAAAAAAGGGATTCTAAACAGTCTAGTCTAATAATTTCGAGCGAGAGAAACAGAGAGAGAGAGAACGAGAGAAGAGGGAGGTAGAGAGAGAGAGAGAAAAAGAGAGAGAGAGAGAGAGAGAGAGAGAGAAATGGTGGTGTGTATGTATGAGAAAGAAAAGTAATGAGGGTATTTCGTGAGTGTGTGTGTGTGTGTGTGTGTGTGTGTGTGTGTGTGTGTGTGTGTGTGTGTGTGTGTGTGTGTGTGTGTGTGTGTGTGTGTGTGTGCGGTGTGTGTGTATGTTTGTTTGTGCGGGTGTGTGTGTGTGTGTGTGTGTGTGTGAGTGCGTGCTCGTGGGTTTCAGTGAATAAATTAGAGACAGTAGATAAGCGCACGTGTGTATGTGCTCGCGCGCGAGTGAGTGAATGAGAAAGAAGAGAGTTGTGTGTTTAAAGTAATAACAATTTCGATAGTATTAAATCCAACCTGAAACTTACGCAAACCACATTTTAGCAATAATAAATTCTCGAAAACCTCTTGACCACAACACTTTTTTATTTTACGTTTATGTATATTTTAGTTACCAAGTATCCATCCTCAGAGGGATAACATACACACACTGTATGTACATATAGAGCCTCTTGTATGTTATCCCTTTAAGAATGGTTACTTGGTAACTGAAATGTACATAGGGGTAAAATAAAAGAGTGTTGTAGTTAAGAGGTTTTTGAATATATATTTGTAATTATCAATCTCAGTGTATTATATTAAGTTTTACCATAATCGAACTTACCCCGAGGAGAGTTTTTCATACATCGGGCTTACTATAAGTATTTTTACGAAAGAAAATTGGACGTGTTTGCGTAAATAGGAGTCTAGTCCCCTGTAAGAATCGGTCTACCTCAGAGGATCATTCTACAGAGTCTACAAGAGAATCATAACTTCCTTGATTATTACTCTAGAGAAGTTGTGGAGCCATACCTTAATCTTATCTTTTAGATTCACCATCCTCTTCATAGCCCTCTTTAGCAACAATTTCCTTTTGTGAATTCCCCTTATACGAAACAATTGTCTAAAGTGTAATGTGCTCACTGCCGATAAAAATGGGTTAATTTAAAAAAAATATATCTGTTGGTAAATAAAAATAAAGTTAGATACAGATTCGAATGCCAAGCATATTATGACTCATCTTCGTTACGTCATGATGAAAATATTCCGTCCTTTAGTTAAATATGCAAACCAAATTCATGCTGTAAGAAATACTGTATTTAAAAAGTACCATAAAACTATAGTTAAAGTTAAATGCTAGCTAAACTTCCAAATTGATTTGTTTACGCTGAAATATTCATGTTTTACAAAGGCCTGGACTTTTTTAAACCTGGACTAAATATCTAATGAGCTAAATACAAAACCCTTTGGATTTAATTGTAAAATTTCTACTAAAGATTCATTTGAAATACAAAAATAAGTCTATCTTTTAAATATTTTACAACTGGTAAAATTCGAATTGTAAAATTGTCTGTAGTTAAATTTTTAACTATTTAAATTTAAATAGTGTTTCATCACTTCGCCCATCGTGTCACCTTGAGGTGGCCTTTAAGTTCAAGGTCACCTTGAGCTTATTCTAATTTACATAACTACTCATCTTTCCTTACAATGTGGTGTGATTAATATGTGTTGTAAGCAATAGCTTCCTTATTCTGTTGCGCACGTATGTAATCTTTTCAAGTATTTCCTTATCAGGAAATATTTTTAAAAACAATGAAATGGGTTGAACTTAAAGACAAGTTGTATGAAAGACGAACTGGATTTTCTTACCATCGTTATAACGCTGAAGAATTTTGAAAAAATATTTTTTACGTTTTGTGTGTACTGTATATATATTTTATGTCGGTGATAAAAATCAGTATTATTTTTTATTCTTTTGCTTTTTTTGTATCAAGGACCAGCTTTTGAAACATATTGATTGAATAGGATAACAATATAAAAATAAACTATAAAATACTTGAGCAATTATTTTAATAATAATTACATTACGTAACGTAAGATTAAAAAAAAAAACTAATCAGAAGTAAAAGAGACGAGAATGGCCAATGCTCATCGTATATTAAAATGGAATTTCTTAAGGATCAGCATGTACAAAATATTGCATTAGATTTTACAGATTGAATCTGTAAAACGTGACGTCACTTTGGAATTTCTACAAGAAAGTAGATCCGAAGATCAACAAACTATTTTGAAGATGTCTGAAAGACAATATGGCGATAAGTTGTAGCCTTCACTTAAAGGTTATTTGGTGGTTATGTATAAATATCTTTCAATTGAAAATTCTTGTATACAGTATTCATAAATATCGTATATTTGTTTAAATCATGTGATAGCGTAGGACTCCATAGATAATTTGTTTTCATTATTCGTAGGTTATTTTAATTTCTGTATTGTGCATTAGCTGTAAGTTTAACTGTGTACCTAAATAAAATGATATTATTTCCTAATAACGTAACGGTAAATATACGAGTAGTTTTGTGATATAGTCTACCGTGTATGACTTGGAGCTATATTTATTATCCAAGTTCATTAACTAAAGAGTAGTTATTATTTTTTTAAATTTATTAATAATCATGTGGAATCGACCTTATTATACATGATCTAACAAGATGTTATTGCTCAACGAGGTTGTTTCTACATTAATTATTTAGAAACTATTTATGACTAAAAATACAAGATAAATTTAAAATTTATGAACATGATGAACTGTAAAATTTACATGACTTTATAATAATACATAAAGTTATGTTATGTTTTTATTATAAGAGTTGCATGCCTTCACTTTAGAACATTTCAACAAATATTTGGGAATTTTAAGGTTATGTTACGATCTTAATGACTATCACGATAAATTTTATCTTATAAATCAAATTATTTCTAGCTAGGCTACACTTGTACAATCTAAAAATAAGTAGCTAAGGAATATGGACTATTATAGACTTTGAATAAGTTACCAACTAAAGAATATGTTATCTTCTTACCGATCTCTTAATTGACTTGCTGTGATTTTGATTTATAAAAAAAATTCGTTAAAGTTACTTTTCTATCGACCGTCTTACGAGCCCTACTGTGTGTTACTACTAACTTTATTCTATTAACTCTCCGTTAAACATAGCTCAGCACTCATAATATAAACTGAACGCTCTGTCACTTCTTTTTGTCGTCGATTATATACGCGGCCATTCAACAGCAGAAGAATCGGCAGTGAAGGCATCACGTCGAACGTCGCCGCAATCGCTCCAAGGTTGGATCACGCTACGTGGCTCGATCATTCCGCATGATCACGTACAGCGTGTCAACAATGCAACACTTGTCGCCAACGCTTTACGTGAGTCGAGCGAAGAAATTACGTCCACTTCCTCGTTTATTCTGGGAAAGTGCGATTCCTGTTTTATGGTTTTTCTTAAGAAACTTGATAATCGCCTATTTAAACAGTTTCACTTTTCTTATTTACACGGACAGAAGGAAAACAGGTCGATTTTGAGATTTTTTAAGCTTGTATGACGATGACTTTAAACAGCTAATATTCATTTGGCCGCGTTTACACTAGAGTTGACAATTTTTATGCCTCTTAAATTGGCAACAAATCATCAGTTTGATTGGAAAGAATTGTTGAGAACAAAAGTGTTTCTCATTTTCCAGTTGAATACAAAATATCGAGTGTCAACATTTACTGTCGAATGTAATGAATATAAAATTATTATTGTAGAATGTTGTTATTAAATAATTATTTTTATAATTCAATACATTGATGATGAAATATATTTTACTTATAATTTTTTAAATAAAAACTTTCTGCTTCTTTTAAAAAAAAGTTTCAAATAAATTCGATAAATCAAATATGTATTTAGCAAATGTTTCAAGATCTAACAAAGGTTTTCTATCAACTACATTAACTAAAACCCTGCTGAAACTAAAGAAGTATGGTCACAGTGATACGCGGTGAGCTGCAAGGTAGAGGTGCCTGTTGCCAACGTTAATGGAGTCTCGGAAATATTTTTTGGCAACTTAGCTGAAGTATCTCCGAAGGCAGGAATTTAAAATTAAATGTCATTTAAGCCACTTTTTTAAATAATATTTTAATAAAATAAGCGATTGAAATTCGTTTTAAATTAAAATCCTTTATTCAAACATTATTCAAGGAAATTTAAATCTAAGCCTACTTGCCTACTTGTACATGTGCTATTTATTTACGAATCAGGTTAAATGGAATTACTAATAAGTCTTAGCTAGTCCACTAAGGCGGTTTTTGTAATTGAATATTGTAGTATATTGTTGAATACCACTTGTGTCGGTGGTAGAGCAAGAAACAATTCCAGGGAGTATTGACATTGCGGGAAAGTTTCGAGCAAATTTATAACCCAATCCAAACTTTAAAAGAAAATTCATTTTACACTAAATGTAGACACACGTTGGCGAAATGAGTGAATTGAATCTGTTCTTAATTTAAAAGAACTGCAGACTTAAGCAAAACTCAAAATTAAATTTAAGTACATGTAGGCCTATAGGAGGGTACTTATTTAGAAAATGGAGTTAAAGGCTTGCAAGAAATAACAAGGTCTTAAAAGCAAACACCAATTTTTCATAAATGATAACAAAAAACCTCTAACCACAAATATTTTTATTTTAACCTGAGGTACATTTCGGTTAAACCATCCTCACAAGCAAAACAACTTGGCTTGGTTTTTAAAGACTCAGTCTTGGTTGTTATGCCTTTGAAGATGATTACTTGATAACCGAAATGTACATAAGGTTAAAATAAAAATATTTGTGGATACAGGTATTATTTAGTATAATTTAACCACAGTTTATTCCAGAATATAGTTCTCAATTATTCATTTTTTACAAACTTTAATTTTACAAGGAAATATTGAGTCTACGAGACCTCTTGAACAGTTCGTTGAAGCAAGTCATAGTTTTTCTATTTAGGGGCTTTTCGTAAGTTTTATTTCCCAAACATACGGACATAGCATTACGAGGATGCGGACATAGCTACTTACAACTGTCATTTTACTCTCAAATCGTTTTATAGGAATATTATCTTGAACTTATAATTGAATTTTCTTTGAGAATATGAAATTTAAATAAAAATGGTCCAAATAGATCAATTTACCGTTATTTGTATGCGTTAAAATATTAAAAAGTAGTTTATCTATGCTTCTGAAAAGGGTTTTTTAACACAAAACCTCTCGTCATAGTGATATTTACTTCACATTCAATTAATTTAAAATAAAGGTAAGCTGTTGATAATGCTTTGCGCCAGTTATCTGCAATACGGCTCACCTCGTTCGATAAAGTGATTCATTGTCACGTGACCACGCCAGACCGACACGCTAATGATCGTAAATCCGACCTGTGCGACTTTCACATATCGATCATGTAAACATTCCGAACACCTACCAACAGCTGCGGTAACCTTCAGTATGTAGTTCATATATGTGCCAGCGCTGTCTAGTCTCTCGCTTGTTGCCTAATTCTGTGCAAACGGCTTAGCCAGCGTTCTGCCAATCGTAGTCGCACCTACGCAAAGCGACGAAAGGCTGGCTTCACGTTTCAGGATCAGTCTGAATCGTGGCGAATCTTATTTGTGACCTGCTGCTTTCACAGCAACAGAATCAGTCTGAATCGTGGCGAATGCTATTTGTGACCTGCTGCTTTCACACCAACAGAATCAGTCTGAATCGTGGTGAATGTTATTTGTGATCTGCTGTTTTTACACCACCAGAATCAGTCTGAATCGTGGTGAATGTTATTTGTGATCTGCTGTTTTTACACCACCAGAATCAGTCTGAATCGTGGTGAATGTTATTTGTGACCTGCTGCTTTCACAGCAACAGAATCAGTCTGAATCGTGGAGAATGTTATTTGTGATCTGCTGTTTTTACACCACCAGAATCAGTCTGAATCGTGGAGAATGTTATTTGTGACCTGCTGCTTTCACAGCAACAGAATCAGTCTGAATCGTGGAGAATGTTATTTGTGACCTACTGCTTTTCACACCAACAGAATCAGTCTGAATCGTGGAGAATGTTATTTGTGACCTGCTGCTTTTCATACCAACAGAATCAATGTGAATCGTGGTGAATGTTATTTGTGACCTGCTGCTTTCACAGCAACAGAATCAGTCTGAATCGTGGTGAATGTTATTTGTGATCTGCTGTTTTTACACCAACGGAATCAGTCTGAATCGTGGAGAATGTTATTTGTGACCTGCTGTTTTTACACCAACAGAATCAGTCTGAATCGTGGTGAATGTTATTTGTGATCTGCTGCTTTCACACCACCAGAATCAGATTAAATCTGACTCAAATCTATCTCTCTTATAGTTCCCTCAATTAATTGTTTCTGAACTTCCAACATAAACACAGTTTTAACTAACCCTATTTATGTTTCATAGCAGGAAACACCTCGATCAAGCGTCGGCTGTGGATTCGTGAAACAAATCGAAAAGTCCGGATTCTGTTATGTTTACCATCTGCAAACGGACCTCTTTAGAATGGCGAAAAGAAATTTAACAGCTTTTTTGAATGAGTTGGAATTGTTTAATAAATAATAATTTAATAAAAAAGAATTAAAATATAATGAACTTATAAGTTTGCTACTATACCTACTCAAATCTTATCCAAAACATTTTCCTCACAGAATTAATTAAATTTCTAAATTTAGTAGTTTAAGTTATATGTTTGAAGTAGCATTACTTATGTTGATGACATAAGTAATCTAAACGTGAATGAAATTAAAGTTTTATAATTGTGAGTTGTGTATATGTACTGCGTTTATAATAAAATTTCTGTTGGCATAATTTGTATATCTCACATAATAACTCTATATCTATTTCACCTTCATAATAAATAGCTGTACATCCATTGTGTATTGTGGTTGATTCACCACTGACTGGCTGGATAAGATTCTGACAGTTCGAATAACAAAATCGTGAATGAAGGATGAGCGATTTTGAATTGACTTGTGCGAAGGCGGGTCTATAATTTCATCATATTTTAATCATTAAAAAACAATCTTTTAAATTTCCTTGTAGTTTACTGGAGGTCTGATATGGGTTGAAAATACCGGAATCCAGTTTTTTCCATATTAGTTTCATTAATCCACAACCTGCAATATTTTTGAAGACGTCTTATAGAAAACACAATAGTATATCCTAGCTTTGGAATACGAAGCCGTGTTTTCCTTCACCTCAATAATGCCATATCCCTCACAGATAGACTTAATGAGCACGTCGCCTTAAATAAGAAAATGCTAGCAAGGTCACCAGCACTGTTATCGATTCAGTGACCTGTTTACTGGACACTTTGAACGGGAATAAAGCAAATATACCTAAACACTGCGTAATACAGGTTTTGATGATTACAGTATTTGATGCTGCATGTACAACGACCCGATTAAGAACTGCTGACTTTATCATTTGCCCGGTCAGCTGTAATTGTCGGGCTCTCTGAAATGCAGCTAACCTTCAACCATTCAAAGCGTTCAACACCACGGGGCAAGTAGTTTGATAGATGTAGAATCAATTGAATTTCACTGAACGTCTATTATAAATAAGTTCTAAATAGATAAATTTATGAGCTTACGTAAACCTTCAATAGACGTTATAGCCCTTTGTACTTATCAGGAACGGAAAGTATTTATATCCCTAAGAGGCTCACGCATCTTGTGTGTACTACAACGGTTCAGTAGTTTTTTTTACAGTTAGTAAAAACTTGTTTTGAACACTTTTTTACATTTCAATAACAAAGCAGAAAGGTAAACAGATCCAGTGCGTAAACAATGACTTCATCGCGTATCTGGCACCAGCACAACAAAAACATCGCTTTCTACTCCCGCATTCAAATTACTTTCCCATGTAACGTATCAATGGTTGTGAGGATATATCGGGCAAAGTGAATTCCGATACAGTTAGCTGTGGATGTTTCTCATGTAACTGCGCATGCGTGAGACACTAACCTCTCCATCGTAATGTCTTTCAATCATAATTCCGTTAGCCACTCATTTTAGGGAATAGGACAAAGCTACTGGTTGTTTGGTTACAAAATAGAATTGATCATGTGGATTAGAGATTTCGTGTCAGAAACATTTTTATTTAACTGTATTCGGAAATTGAATTAGTGGTTGGATTTAGATTATGTATAAAAGTCAAGGGTTCGGGTCAATTATGGTTTACTGGCTCAGGTGATATGACCTACTGCATACATTTTTGGATCTGATCATCAGAACATCTGCATATTTTCTTCTTCCTAGAAAAGTAGAGTAAATCTAAGTTATCATGATTAATCTTTCATCTTTCTTACCGAGAATAGTCAAACCTATAAATTCGAACTATTCTTTCTTTTTTCCTATCTATCCATGGGTCTAACTGGTTGACAGATCGTTCTGAGTCCGGTAAACTGTTGACAGATACATATTTTATATACATATAATATTGGCCTCAAGAATGAGAAACCATAGTAGGAATTTCTTCAAGTCACATTGTGTATTGTCCCTAACTTAGTGGTCTTTAGAATAACCCTCCTTTCTCAGATTTCTACAATGAAATAATAGCATTATTACATTGTAATAATAATGTCACATAGTAAGAATTAAATATTTCTATACAGTATTTTGATACTAACAAGACATTTTCTGTAGGTAATTTCTCAAAAAATACCAACTTATTTAAACTAACGTCAAAAGAGGGTTCATTTTACATGACTCAAATACAAAGCACACCCGACTTCCATATTTCGTTCCTACCTTTACAAACCATGGTAGATTTACCTCTGTCTCTCTAACGCGCTCTTTTTCTGCTTCAATAGAGTACCAGGGAAACTTCATCTTCCTTATCTTTACTGTGGTCCTCTAAACTTTTATGTTCATACCGCAGACATTTTTATGGTCCTACAGAGAGCGTAATAGCATCCTCCTGCTAAGCTGTAAGAGGTCTGGCGTTGGGTGAGAGATACTTACGTCACTAGCCAGTCACCAACCTCTCGCTTCCTTAGCAATATAGCAAATTTGTCAAACGTTCTTAGGCTAACGTTTTATTAATCGGGTAGTGACGTCACAAAGTTCGTCAGTCATGTCATCAGAGACAAAGCTATGAACTGTAGACAGTCTTATCGATGCGACCTTGTATAGTTAAATTTAATATCCCTCACTTGCCAGGACCAGAAGAGAATCCTTCCTAATCACATCCCTACTAGGCGATTGTTTATTCATTTATCTACTCTAACCCACTTTATAAATGACATTAATCATCTCAAGACACACATTGGCTATGACAATTGGAATCAATTAATTCTTATCTTTCCTAAATTCAAAGCCATTATAACTTACAAAACCGCGCTCCAGTTCCAACCTCTTCAGCGATATCAGAATAGACCTTGTTTAAAGTTATCTACAATGACCTACATACTAGACAAAGTGTTTTGAAAACTCTGAGAACGGGTAAAGTGCATAAACATATTGCGTTAAACGGGTGGTCACGTGGTAACGGGCGTGAAACATTTCCGATACGAGGTATAGACAGTTACAAAATTAAGGTTATTACAACATCTAAGTAAATTGAAGGAACGAGAAAACTTATTATGTACTTTAAAGGTTTAGAAAAATGCTTGTTTATGTTAGCAGCTTGTATTTTCAAATTCAGTTTAGGTACGATTTATCAAACTGGATCTTTAATGATCTCCATTAAAGCTTCAATGAGGACTCCATATAAACCTATTTTCTTTCAAGTGGATCCAGTTCTAGTCAGTAAGGGCAGTTTTGCTTGCGGTTAGAGTTTTCTAGTGACTGTTTTTCTGCTTAGCATGAAAGCTTAAATGTTTCAAGTGGATCCAGTTCTAGTCAGTAAGGACAGTTTTGCTTGCGGTTTGAGTTTTCTAGTGACTGTTTTTCTGCTTAGCATGAAAGCTTAAATGTTTCAAGTGGATCCAGTTTTAGTCAGTAAGGACAGTTTTGCTTGCGGTTTGAGTTTTCTAGTGACTGTTTTTCTGCTTAGCATGAAAGCTTAAATGTTTCAAGTGGATCCAGTTCTAGTCAGTAAGGACAGTTTTGCTTGCGGTTTGAGTTTTCTAGTGACTGTTTTTCTGCTTAGCATGAAAGCTTAAATGTTTCAAGTGGATCCAGTTCTAGTCAGTAAGGACAGTTTTGCTTGCGGTTTGAGTTTTCTAGTGACTGTTTTTCTGCCTAGCATGAAAGCTTAAATGTTTCAAGTGGATCCAGTTCAAGTCAGTAAGGACAGTTTTGCTTGCGGTTAGAGTTTTCTAGTGACTGTTTTTCTGCTTAGCATGAAAGCTTAAATGTTTCAAGTGGATCCAGTTCTAGTCAGTAAGGGCAGTTTTGCTTGCGGTTTGAGTTTTCTAGTGACTGTTTTTCTGCTTAGCATGAAAGCTTAAATGTTTCAAGTGGATCCAGTTCTAGTCAGTAAGGGCAGTTTTGCATGCGGTTAGAATTTTCTAGTGACTGTTTTTCTGCTTAGCATGAAAGCTTAAATGTCTCAAGTGGATCCAGTTCTAGTCAGTAAGGGCAGTTTTGCATGCGGTTAGAGTTTTCTAGTGACTGTTTTTCTGCTTAGCATGAAAGCTTAAATGTTTCAAATTTCAGATTTTTGTCAAGAAAGGAGAAGTGGACTCAAGTTTAATTGGGCTATACTTGTTAGAAATGAACACATTGTTTCAGCCTAAGATTGCCAAATAGTAGTCTACGTAAAATACCTTTATATATCTGTTCTTCTAAGTTTGCATTATAACACGAAGTAACAGCAAGTAATAAACATAAAATGTTCCACCATTATAGTTACTATATTTGCCAAACTGTTATTTGCGAACCTCAGACCTACCCGATGGAGTGCTTGAATGTATAAAAACAGTCATCAGCTTGCGTAGTTTTAAGACTATCGTAGAACGACCTGTAACTTCTCATACTCTACAGTTTCCTCTACATAAAAAAATTAATTTATTTGTGTTCGTAAATGTATATGAATAAATTGGGAGGGAAATGTTTTATATTTGATCTTACTTATAGACATGTTCTGAGACAATGAGCTCATTAAGGCTATGATGATATAATCCCTAAGGCTTAATCTCCTCAGTATCAAGGCGAGAAATATTTTCAGTGGTAATTAAAAAAAGGGTGGCTACAAGATGTATGGAATTGGGATTAGGGGATAATCTTTGTTCATGTGACTAGGGTGGTATCCTTGAGGTAGACCAACCATAAAGAGTTGTTTACCTGCTACACCATAATGAATGGCTCCTTCTCTTGATCCTCCGTCTGTGTCGAAAGTTGGAGGTACAATGGCTAGTTCTCAGAGTCTCACTGCTCACGTTTATAGAAAGACCAAATCGCTCACCGTACGCCACAGTGCAGTTAATAACTCTAGAAGATCAGCTATAGACGCCATAACATCTATTATTAGTATCATCACTGAAACATACCTCATCCATACCGTTGTGTTGCACGGGGTGGCGAGCTAATAGATATTTTACAGCAAATGAGTGTCGGTGAAGCACGGTAAAGCAAGTAAGCGGACCTTGACCGCCTCAACGATTGTTGGCCCACATCTCCTGTAATTGCGTGCGTATAATAGCATGTACACACGCGTCTGGGGAGTGCACACGCGCAAGTACTTTCTCCGAGCTAAGTGCTTTCTCTATTTTTTAGACCTAAGTGAAATAATTTCGGACATGGGCAAGCGATAATAGACGAAATTAGCAGAATTAAAATCTCGGAACTCTGATGATTTGCTACATATTACTTCAACGCGTGTTTTTTTTAGAAATTCGGGTCTGGGTTTCCAAAACCAGGTATTGGTGGTTAGCCTTTCGTATGAGAACACGTCCTTCTCATAAGCGTATGCGGTTAGTGTTCCTATCGAGGGAAGGATTCAACTTTCTATCATATACCAAGGAATTGCTTTCAAAGTCTAACGGGCTAGGCTAAACCTCCTTAGGACCAAGTCCCCAGTCTTGGGTTCCGGACCTTAGGTAAGGCCAACCGAAAGTGGATAAAGATCCGATGGCACTACTTGAACCGAACTAATCAGACAGAATATTGAGGTACTGAAACCTGGTCGTTTGAAAGGTTCTACTGGTCCCGAGTAGTTCTGGAGGAACGACCGGACAGCTGTCAATAGGTGAGTTCGTCTCGTCCCAGCGGAGGGCGGATGACCAGTCAACGCGTTACAGTAGGGTCGAAAGACTCCTGCATACTGGTACCACGGGTCGTGGCACCAAGCCCCCCCCCCGCCTCGGGCCTGACGCTAGTCACCCGGACGGATCACGAGTTTGAGGTTGGATTCTTGAAGGTTGTGGTCTCATTACCTGGAAGGTTGAACTCCCAACAGTAACGCTAACAAATGTGTTCTTTGGTAAGGGAGATAAGAGCCGAGAGGCTAGGTGCTCTCTTGCTAAACTTTTCACTTTTCCCCATCTTTCTTTCTTCATACATTTTCTTACAACAGCAAACTGTACCAAGGAATTGAGTGAGGTATTTCCATGCGTAATCAAAAGGTAATGAAAACAGTATGTTAACTGTCGCGTGAGTAACCCGAGAAAAAAATCCCGCGATATATCTTGCAAGAACTCTTAGGGCTGAGGTGACTGAGTAGAGGGGTGTTGGCTTTCAAATACTTTGTAAGTGAATCTAATGATGGAGTGTCGAACACTTCGTCTTCTGCTTCTACTACAGCAGGACGCCAAAATTGTAGAGGCTCACATTGCTGTCACTCTAGATGCCGCTTTAAAATTTTATTTCACTCCAAAAAAACCTCTTAGATCTCCAAGAGTTAAGGAGATTAGTTATATTTCTCTCTTCGTCTTTTGAAACTGTCAATGGAGCGCTGATATAAAATGAAAACATTGTTTAGCTTTTGCATCCTTTAATGGAAAACCTAGATTAGATTGTGTCACAGATCTTCAGAGTCCAAGTGCAGACGTCATGTTATGATCCTCTTTTTTACGGTTCAAGCTCTTACACTTATCCTACCGGTGGTTGATTCCAATTATGCAGGCCAAGGTCACGTGTAAAACAAGGTGGGCTAGCTTAGAAAAGATTTAAAATATTCGTCAACCGTTGAAATATGAAAAACCAAGAGTTTCTCGCGGAAGACTAAATAGAAACACACACAAAATAAGAATAAAATCCAAATAATAGCATAGATCCAGCCAAACCATTCTCATCTTATTCCCGTATTCGCCAGATAACAAAATTCGCAGCATATATTGCCTGAGAAACACCAGCAGCTGCGTACACACATAATTTATGTCGAAGTCTTGTCTACTTTAAAATGTTTGATTTTATCTCTCCAGACCTTGTTACTTGCTTTAACGGTCTTAGTAGTAGACAAGGTATTTTATGACGCCCTGAGTACATGGCATTGGTTGTAGAGATACAGTGTTGAGTAAAAATGTCAAGTAAGTAGTCACATGATCAGTTTAGGCTATAGAAGACATTTGAAAATGTGTTATCATTTACCATTTGCTT
Source organism: Prosapia bicincta (assembly GCA_036971475.1). Lineage (NCBI taxonomy): Eukaryota > Metazoa > Arthropoda > Insecta > Hemiptera > Cercopidae > Prosapia > Prosapia bicincta. The sequence goes on from JBAIZL010000005.1 coordinate 53,590,524, forward strand.
GTATATAAAAATAATATCAACAACAACAATATCATTTAGATTGTGAAGGATGTATGTGTTTAGATAATGTTAGGTTTGCGCTCGCGTATAAGACAGAGATTAAAAGTGTTTACAAATTTCTTTAAATATTTACAATAAGTAAACTTATAATATGTGATCAAGAAAGAATACTCATCTTATTCGGAACTGGTTTTCACTTCACATGGTCATTAACAAACAGAAACAGGTTTCAAGAGTTTTCACTAGATAATTACTGGGCACTATAAAACCAGTCGTGACATTAAATGTTTAGCAAATTAAAAATGAAATTACGCACGTCTGGTGCTTAGCGACAATTGCAAAGGAATGCCATATTCAAGTGGTTTTTAAACTACAAAAAAATAATTCACACAATACAATATTACCCCTGTTGTATTCAATATGTACTCACAATCAATTGTATACCTGTCATCAAAAATGACAAAATTACCCTGTTGTTATCGTATAATATTAAATGTGTAGGAGTGTTTTATTTTTGCTTCCGAAGTTTTTGAAAACTAATCAAAATTCGTTCCCAGGCCTGCTTCGTCAGGCTGTTTTGTCAATGGTATAATTTTACCATCTCGTGGATAAAGCCAAAGTACAGTAATAAGTTACTAAGAACAAGTTAAATACTAAAATAGAATAGAAAACAAGTTTGGAAGATTTAAATAAATGTCTACGATTTGTCTAGATTATAAAGTTCGAGAATAGCAAATGGTCGAAATAGTGAAGATACTTTACGGACTGAAGGTTCGTTCTAAGTGGTAGAGCAGGATCCGAGTTGGAGTGGGCACGTAAAGTTAAATATGTTTGTTAATACGAGTAAGGTAATACAGTCAAAATTATTTAGCAGATGTATACAACTCTGCGATTGTTATAGGTTACGAGCCTATAACACTTGATCATTGATACAGCTTAAACGGTTTCTGTTAACTATGAATGTAAAATTTACGTCTGTGAAGAGACTTAAAGAAAGGCACTGGTCATAAACAAAAACGTAGTATGACTTGAAAACAATGGACTTACAAATTCGACCGCTTAACAGGCTAATGGGAGCATTTAGTTTTCCAAATTTTGTTTGAAATTTGAATATTTTCATAAAGAAATGACAACAAATCTAATTCCTTTAAAAATCTTTAAAATAATAAAGGAGTAGAATTATTTAGATTTTTTATTTTTGAAATACATTTATTATAATTTTTAACTTGAGAATGAACGTTAACATTTATCTTGTAAACGCGACAGGTTGATAAAACTAACCAACAGTCGTGTCTCATTCACAGGTTAATAAGGTTTCAATCCTCCCGACGCCGACTATCAAATAAATAATTCAGGTAATCTGCACGCATTAAAAACAACAGAATTAAGAATAAATAACAAGATTTAAAAAATGGAAGGTATTGGAAAATAAAAGTAAGATTTGACCATGATCATCTTTAACGTTTTTTTGCCAGTGCCAAACTGAAAAACTATGACAAACCATCACACGTTGCGTTGGACAAAACATTAGTTATTGCACAAAGAAAAGAAGATTTAGGCCTGATCAAAGAATGGGAAGAGAAACGTCATAACAAATAAAAGGACGAGCGTTGAACACAACATACCATTCGGACATGACATAACTTTGAACCGTAATATAGCGTTACGTGAGTAATGGAAGGCATCGAAGTCCAATCACGAGGAAAGGAAGTAAACACGACAGTGCGTAAGCGTAGAAACGAGAAAAACTATTGCAAAGTATAGATCAAAAGGCAATCATTCATAGAGAGCAAATTAGTCTAAATTAAAACTAAAAAGCATGAACAGTTGAAATAATGAGGTTAGTATGAAACATATAAATAATTAAAGCAATACTAATAACAACAGACTATTTTGTCTCTCATGAGAGACAATGTTCCTAGCAAACGTAATCAGGCCAGGTTTGATAGCACATTACTTGTAGAGCAGCACATTAAATATTCCTATAGGACTAAGCCTTTTGTAACTTTTTACTTTAAGTGTTTACAGAAAGCCGTGCTCTCGTGGGCGTTTACCGGAAAGTTGATTGAATAAGCAACTCATCGACGCAGGCAAGTCATCAACAGTTTCGTGTCACAGATTCGTCATTGTAGGAAGAATCGTGAAGTACATCTGTAGAGTGGGAACTCGTTTTCCTTGATCCAATAGAACAGCTCACACTGCTTGCCAGTATGTTTGTTGTGACGCTTTATTTGCAATCATTCTACGAGGAAGAGTGACAGAGGTAAACATGTTTTGCTTATGGAAAGGAAATGACGAAACTTTGATATTACACTTGTAGTTTATATTTTACAACAGATCCCTCTAAACACTTGCGGATAACGGGCAGACCCGTATCCCGTAGGTAAAGCGTAGGAAGAGTAGGTCTATTTTGGGGAAGCGACCCTGCCCACGAAATGAAAAAGTTTTCCTCTCTTCCAGGTATCAGGGGTCATCATACTCTTCTCTTAGTCCTACCAAATTCCATTCCAATTTTCAGCCTTCTTTATTCTTCTTAGGAGGTGTAAAGAGCAGACAGTTCTTTATGAGCCCGATAGAGAGTAGGTAAGTAGCTCCTCCAGGTATGAAACCCTGCACATTTTAAATTGTCAACATTGCAGAAACTTACTTGTACTCTTGAGGGGGCTGAACAGACCACGTGATACTTCAAGTGGTATTTCGCTAGGCCCAAGCGGAGCTTCACAGTCCATAGCACGTGACTGAAAGATTTTGCAAGCTATTATAAACGTGACTCACTTAGCGTCTAATTAATATCCATTGCTGGATAATGTCAAATGCAGTTGTCCAGTAATGGAGGCCATGGATAGGAAAGAGAGAGAGAAAAAAGGACCTTTACTTAAGCTGGGTGGATATATAATGAATTGGGGGTTATATTGGTGGAAAACCGCTCAAAAGATCATTGCTCTAAAAATTCGAGGACATTCTATGCTCTTAGCTGAATGCCTTAAAACGCCAAAGTAGAGTAGCAGAAGTTTCATATTCTGAATAGTGTTTTTCAGAAAACAAACATTTAGTCTTTAATTCACAACTGGTTTCCTTAAAATATACAATAATGACAGAAGAAACAAAACCATTTCTCGTTTGGTAGTTTTAGAAACATTTTCACGTCTAAAATACATATTATTTAACGTTCACAAATATTTTAAACCCCCCCCCCCCCAACAAGGTATTTCCGGTTCTGATTTCTATTGTAATCAAAAATTTTAACACGATAAAATGCGAACTTACGTTAAACTGGTGGGTCTAATTTTTTTTCAGACAAAAACAACCGTTGTGTACCGTTCTAAAACGGTCGATAGTATCTTGGGATATCGAGGCGCAAGGTCCCTTCAGACCGGCGGTAGTTTATGGTTTTTTTCGAAGGGTAAAAGCCATGAAACGACGGTATTTTGGCGGCCACACCTCATTATCACAGATTTGCTAAACCATTGTTCAACTGTTTATCTAACACTTCTGCCCAGTATCACCGTTCCGCAATGGTGAACTAAATTTTTAAACGACCAAAAAATTGTAGTAAACATAAACAAACACATTTCACCATACCATTTACTTCACGGGGGTTTTGTGGAATGGCTAAAACAGTTGTCACAAAAATGACAGCCGGGTGAAAGTGAAGGTGAAATTTAAGAAATTTACTTGTAGGAAAAGTTTCAAGTGATTACGAATAATGAGTAGGGACTACTCTTTGACCTCGGAGGTACTCAAGTTTTACCTACATTCCATCTAACCTCCTTATCCGGCTTCCCACAACTGAGTGAGCCGATTTTCTTTCTCGCGAATGGGGTGCAATAACCACCTGCACTTGTACTTGATGGTGCACGTAAACCATCTTGAGATGGTTTAAGTCAAACATCCTGAGGAGAAGATGCACCTACTGCGCCTGTACTTGGAAGTCCATGCTGTTGGTGCACGTCAAACATTTTGAGGGAGAGATGCACCAACACTGCACCTGTACCTGGTGGTGCACGTCAAACATTTTGAGGGAGAGATGCACCAACACTGCACCTGTATCTGGTGGTGCACGTCAAACATTTTGAGGAAGAGATGACCCAACTGCACCTGTACCTGGTGGTGCACGTCAAACATTTTGAGGAAGAGATGCACCAACACTGTATCTGTACCTGGTGGTGCACGTCAACCAGTTTTAGGGAGAAATTCACCAGCCCTGCACCTGTACCCGATGGTGCACGTAAAACATTTTGAGGAAGAGATGCAGCAGCTGCACCTGTACCTGGTGGTGCACGTCAAACATAGGTTTTATCTACTGTTTTATTTAAATGATTGTCTGCAAAAATCAGAGAGTCGAATATCAATCATAGATTACCGTTTTTCAAGTCTTTGTCAGAAAACTAGATATTTTACGATATCGCTAACGGATATTTATCCGACAATGTTTATGTTTAATTTTAATTTTGTTTAACGTATATAGGTTTCTATTTAACTCAGAGTTGGTAACGGTTATGAAATACATTTAGAAATATACGGCATCATATGTTTGGCCATCCATAGTAGAACTAGACACCCTATCTGTCTAAAGACCAAGGGCTTAATACTCTTGTGATACGACAAAATTTTAAAAAAACCTATCCTCAGCAAATTTAAAAAGCTGCTAAAGAGTTTCATGTATTAATGTCAACAATAATTGTCGTAAAAGTGGCAGGACAAGGACAAAATAAATCAGAACAAGATCTATTCCAGGCTTAAAGATCTGTGCAATCACCTCGATTATTTTATCGCCAGTTCCAGGACGTAATAAGAAAAAAGTTGCGATTATTAAAATTTGTTTAGTGGGAATTTATCGATTCTTGGTAATTATGTAAATATTTTCAATAGTTTTCTCAAAATAACTTTAAAATTTAAAATTAATTGAATTTTTAAAATAAATAATAAAAATTGGTTAAATTTATTAAAATTATATTTCAATAGCTTTCGAAAAATTGATCATATTTCTTGATAAAAATGTTTTCCACGTAAATGTTCTTTTAAACAAATTATTAAAAGATTAAGGTATCCACGAATTATATTCAATTTTTAATACAAAAACACAATCTTCCTTTGTAGCTAAAATAGAACAATTTTCAGCAAACTGTAACTAGAATAAGAAAAACCCGTTCACGTTTGTGTTTGAAAATTTGATTTTATTTAGTAAAACTTGTTTTAACCTGTGATCATAATCTATCTTTGTAGTTTGACAGTTTCTTTTTAAATCTCAGACACTTTCAAGCAGTTGTAATTTTTTTTAAATCAGTTCTCGAGAAATTTTATCCAGAAGGTCCATCGAGAAATTCCATTAAAAACTTGTTTTAACAAATTTACCTTTTTTAGGAACTATTAAAATTATTTTAATGGACACAATTAAAATTATTAAAATGGAAAATCGCGAATTTAATTTGAAGTTATAAAATAATACGTCTATTGGAGGTATTTTTTGTAAAAAAATGCGAAGCTTATGCCTTCAAAAGTTTTATGCTCCTATATATAGCTAAAATATGTTAATAGTTGCTTTAAAAAAATTCAGTATCTCATATAAATTTTAGTACTTGTAACGTGTACAATTTATAAAGCATCTCACCTATATGAAAAATCCTAAAGCACAGATAAAAGCACAACACTATCACTGCACTCTTCACGAAATATAAACAGGTCCTTCAGAACAAGAGTAATAAGGTACGAAGACTTTAACGGCCGGCGCTAAACTGACTAGTCGCGCGCCAGTCTTCAGCGTAAGCTACAGCGCATGCGCACATCTTCGCGTGTTTCAACCCATTACCGAGTGGTCTTTAACTAAATTGATTTATTTTTCCAGTAGATTTCATGTTAACAATGTAGGTTACTTTTAAAAATCGATGTATTGACAGAATGTGGAATTTTTTCTAACGTTGTAGTGGTGCAAGAGTCGTCTAACGTTTGTTCTGTAAAAATATGTCAGTTGGAATTAAAAAAGGACGAACCTATTGACTATACGGCACTATAACAAATTATAAAATTAGAATACTATCTATCGATTATGCAAACAAAATTAAGATTAAACAATCAACACAAAAACAAATGAACCATTTCGTTACCACACGTACTTTACACGGTTATATGGTTATTATTTATCCAGACTGTATACTAAGAGTATAACAAGACTCCTAAGCGATTTGGGCATTGGTTTGTGTTTACGTTTTTAGCCATATTAAAAAAAAACATGATCCTTTTACTTTTTGAGTGCTTTAGCTCATAATCTAATAAAAATAGTCAAACACGGAAAACCAAATGAAGCGTAAGCAACTAAACCTAGACAGGGTATAGATCCACCTAGAAAAGCTTTTACGTGCTACACTCGTAAACCAATGGATGTAGATGCTTAGATAATGCTGTAAAAATTTGGGTCCCAGGGTCAATGCTTGTAAGTCTTGAAGTATGGATTGTTTAATATTATGAAATTGTATTTTTACCGGGTCTGGGTTCTAGAATCCGTCTACCATTCGAGGCTGCCACCATCTCCTACCGCGAATGAAGGATTGGCGGTTGATTGCTCATGTGCCAAACTATGGTTTTCCGCGGATAATCGTAGGGTTGTGTAATGAAACAGAGTAACTGTGGTGTGAAAAGATAAGAACTTGACAAGAAAAATCCCTGTCAGAAAATACCTGATGACAGGACAAGCAGGAACATGGAATCGGGATTTCTCTTGGATCTACTGGATAGAGATTAGCATTACCTCACAAATACCAATAACTCTACGAGTCTCGAATTTGGAGATAGTAATACTCTTCGTCTTCTGCTGACTACTTGAAGGTAGAATAGATCATGTAAAGGTAAATTAGACGTTCCCGAGTTGAGTGCCATAAGGTATCACTGCATCACCTCAAACAGGACTGTTGGCATAGTAGCAGTGGCGTGCAGTACATTTTCTGAGTAAGATGTAAATACCCAAAATACCGCCCCAACTTTTTAATAAATTTAATTACTGATAAAGTGCATCCAAATTTCAACTTTAGGCCATAGAAAGGGAAATAAAATACCTACCGGAACCCTGGTTGGAACCAAAACTCGGGGATAAATCTGTATATCTGGGGGAAACGAAAAATAATGTGCTCATAGTTCCGTTATTGTCGTTAAGAGTGGCAAATTCACGATGGTCGTCGCACCCTCGATTTACGAACAAATTTCTAAAAATTCCAGCTCTTTCGCTATAAACTTTCTGTCGTATTCTGGCGGTTGCCGCAAAAGAAAATTACCTCGGCTCCAGGTTCATGCCGCTCTCCTCGAAGTGTCACCTGATACAACCGCCTCCCTTCATGATAGCACCGCGTGACTCTGGTAAGTAGAGTCTGTTTTGGATATAAACCTGAAAAATATTACCGTGATATAATACACTTAAATAAGGCCTACTGTCGTGATTGTACTCGTGCGTGCCTAAGTGCTCGTGCTCGCGCGCGCGCGCGCGCGCGTGCTTGTGTGTGTGTGTTTACAAAATAAAGCAATTAAAGGGCCACCCATTATTGGGAAAATCCAAAATAAAGTGATACAATGGGAAATGGAAAACTACTGGTATACTTGAGTTGTGAGTCTATCTCACAGTAGAGGAAAGGAACAACAACAAACTGGCTACCTATGCGTACCTGTTCCTGTCGTTTAACAACTATTAAGTGAGCAGAAGCTAATGGATTATGCTATTAACAATTTTCGAGCTGCAATCTGTTTTTAAACATCCCCTCCTATGTAGTGATCATGATCATAAATGGGCTATGTTTAAGGTTTTGGAAAACAGTTCTTCTTCAATTTGTTCTATGTAGACCTAAGTACTATTAGATGACGAATTTAAAGTAGGACTACGAGTTGTATTCATACATATCAATAAACTATGTATATAGGCTAGACTATATATATATATATATATATATATATATATATATGAAAGTATTTACTATATACTAAGATACAAGTGACTGAAATGATAATTTGTCAGTGGTAAGACTCAGGAAAGACAATTATCTTTATGTAATGGTAATAAGGAAAATTATAGCACCGCGTAGGCAAGGTTGCTTATCTGTAGAAGACATCTCAACCGGGGTAAATTCGTAGTCATAAACGGTAATTTTTTTTTTAAACTAGAACGCCTGTCAAGACTGTTGTTTGTAAGACATGGAAAGGATAGAGAATTATAAGAAGAATTAGGTAGGACGAGGAAGGTTAATCATGACTTGCATAGATAGTATCGCTATTCAAAGTAGACTACCTTAGGTCATCGATAGTTTTATAGTCATACGCGCTACCATACTATGCAAAGAGAAATTCAAATTGCGCTATCACTGCTCGATTCGATTTTCATAATAGGCTATCCATGAAATTATAAACTTGATAAAAATTATTTAATAATTAATAATAATTGAAGAGTAATAAAAGTAGTTATTATTAATTAAAAGGTGTCACTATTCCGAGAAAATATTTAGGACCTCTATCGCCACTTCTTCTGGGTTGAAGTAGTAAAGCAATGAAGTGACAAATATCGAGGGCGCTTTGATTTATTTACTCGGCAGCTGGCCTAATTTGTTGGCGGGTTGAGAAACACTGCACATGCTTGCAAGAACATGCCTAGCCTAACCTATTGCGACTTCGAGTCCACAATCTTGTCCGACATTACGACATTTAGAAGTGCTTGATTAAATATTCTAGCCCTGTAACCTCTATAGTCCGACAGTGACAAGGTCAAGAAGGCATTGCAGATACAGATGGCCGTGGTTTTTGGCAGGAGTTGTAGCGTGTTTCCTTTTGCTGAATTTCCATGATGGTTGGGTATGACGAAATCTGAGGTCGACTGTTGTCGTTTTTCTGATAAGTGTAAATAAAGCAATGTGCTTTAATATAATAACGAAATTAAAACAATAATACAAAATGCAGAATAGAAGAAGGTAAGTAGAAAGAAATACAATAAATGATACAAACAGACTAAAAAAATAAAGAAAGAAACATGGCATGTAAGGATAAAGAAAAAAATAGTAGAAGATTAAGGGTGGTAAGATCGCTAGGTAAATATCCAAAGATAATTCAAGGAAAAAGGTAAAGCTGAGTGGAAGAAGGTAGGGATAGAATTATAAAATGTGAAGCAATCAAATGTGAAATAAATTAGCAAAGATATAATGAGAATTTTGTAAAAGTCAGTTCAAAATAGGTGGAAGGGAAATTGTAAATTAGGAAGAGAAAAAAGAAGCTAATGTTAATTTTTAATAATTATATTTAAAAAAATGAAAATAATCGAGCCCTGGGGAGTAATCGAGCTCTTTGAAAAGAATTTTATAGCAAAAATTACGATGTATTTTGAAATAAAGTCCTGCTATTCATATGGATTGAACCCGTGACCTCTTACTTACTATTATTATGAAAGAATACAACACTAATAAATATAAGATGAATGAAAATCAGTTAAAGATAGCCTAAATTAATAGCGGAAATAAAAAGACTTAATGTTTGTGCTTTGAGGGTCCCCGAAATTGTGGTCACACATGTGTATATTTATTATCTATGTAGCTTATATAGACAATTGTCAAAAACCTTTAATTGAGTTTGAACTCGTATTTTCTTGCTTATTAACTGGTAAATGTTACAAAAACATGACAAGGATGCATAAAGATAAAACAAAAAGAGAGAGAATGAGAAGAAATAGATATAAAACGAATATAAGAGTGAAGAAGAACCAAGTGAAAAGGGAGAATAGAAGGGAAAATAATTACATATTAGTATCGTTTTCGAGGAGAGTGTTGAATTCGTTATAAATTTATTTTCAGGAATAATTTAGATTAGCCTTGTGTTCGAAAACAGAGAAAGACATTCAAGGAAATGAAATTCTTTAGCGTGGGAAGCTGTAAACGTCTGTCGCTGTGAATAAACGTTATTAAAAATTTGGGCGTGGCCATGCTACCAGGTCAGTGTTTGAACAGCATATGTTTCTCCTCGCCTTTCTGGCCGTTCAACGACTCCTGTCCAATAGCAACATTAACGTCTCTCGGTTCCAGTTACACGGAAGTAACATATGGCTGCTACTCTGTCCTTTAAAATGTATTATTAATGGTGAGTTTGTAACACACTTTAGATGGTGTTACATATTAAATTGGCAATTTCAGAAAACAAACGAGAATGTATTAAAAAATTGTAACAATATACAACTATATAAAAAAATGTGATATATTAGAAATATTTTTAATGAGATCTCTGGTTGATAGTGACATCTGTCGGAGAGTTTAAAAACAAGTAAATTAAAGTACGTCTGGGCACATGCGATGCGCGGTAGCGGGGAAGGTTGCTTCCAACGATAGTTTAAGTCCTCTTTTAGCCAAAATGTGAAAGGGCACGGACCTATCCGAGAGCGAGGAAATTTTATTTTGTTTTCAAAAAGTTAATGTAATATTCTTTTTCTTAAACACGTTATAATCATGGTGTAGAAGACAGCGTACGTAGCCAAGCACAAGATGGGACGCTGAAAGTATTTCGTGAGATTTTTCCACTAGAAGGATGCGAGGCAACGACATGTGAATACAGCTAAGTGGACGATTTCAAACTTTAGAGATTTATTACAAAATTTAAAATGTTAGACAGTTTAACTCAAATTAATGAACCTTGAACGTTTCAACCTATATATATACAAATGTAATTTATGCATCATTTGGTGCACTTGTGTTCACCTTGAATTATAAAATTTTATTATGAAAAAAGCAAGTAAACTCCAGTAAAGATCCATTTTCAGCCATTGATTGATTTATTGATAGATTGCTATACGTAAAAATTCATAAGTCAAATATTAAATGTTCAATAATCCATAACTGAAGCAATGTCTAGAAATTTGTATCATGATTATAATTTGTTATTTTTTTGTTAAATAAAATGAGTGTAATTTGCTTCAATTGAATTTAAAAGAGTAATTATTTAACCGGCACACAATTCCATGCATTTCAAGTTAATAAGCCTTAAAAATTAATTTAATGAGACTCTGCTAGTTTAAATAATTTAACTTTGTATTTTAAAGTATTTTAATGTAACGGAGTTCTACCTTCAAGTTTTGAAGAGCGTTACAGACAGACGATTATTATTACGCCTGAACTGTAAGCTAGAACTTAAAACTAAAACTTAAACTGAATAATAACTCTAAACGTTACAAGTTTGCCAAAAATACGAGCATTGTTTTAAAACTGTTTTTCAACCTGTGGATCCTTAGTCCCAACAAAAATGATCGTTACAAGGGGGAGTTACTTTCATAATAAAGTTACTCTATGTCGAAATAATTTAACGCAGATGCGCAAGTAAAGCAATGGTTAATTAAACATTTCATTCATTAACTATTAATGTAAAGTTTGTGCTTGTTAACAAAATTTTCCCATTGCGGATGCGTTCTTGATACGAAGAGAATAAGATCATTTTCTAAATTTAGGCGATTTCTGTTTGCCTTTTATTTGATCCATCGACGAAAACGTCATCTCACACAAATAGGAAGTGAAAACTTGAATCAAACATTTCTATGGTTAATTCTGTGGATACTCTGTTTTTCTGTTTAACCAAAAGGTATCCAAAGTGACTTTAATTCCAAATGTAACATTCCATCAGGAGATATTTCTAACAGATTTTCTTTTAGGTTGGTTTCCAAATCTGTAGCTGCTTTTAATAATGGATTTATGATACCCATTTGGACAGTGTTTTCTGAAAGTTCTTGTGCCGATAAATAATAATACAATTCTTTTCCCAAATTCTAAAAGATAAATTTCATGCCAGGTTTAAGTGACTTGATGTTTGATCAGGGCCACTTCTCCAATATAAAAGTGAGTGGAAGGAAATAAAACAAAGTTGTTTTCGTTTAAGGATAACGTCCGCAATATTGTAAAATACTGTTTTAAAATATCTGAAAACGTAGAAACTAAAAGCTTTATTAGAAAACAAAAGTAAAAAACAAAAAATAATGAACCATTTGATTTATTTGCTTAAATTTACCAATATATTGTCTTTTTTCAATGTTCTTTTTTCAAAATATTGTTCTTTCCAATTCTACACACATGAAAATTACTTTAGAGTAGACAACTAGTAAGTTTAAGATTCCTTAGTTGGATTTATGCTTTTCTATACCGAGTTTTGATGTGGACTCCAGCCGTCCGTCAGTCCCTTAACAAACAAACAAAATTCCCGCCGCCGCCGCCGCTTATGAGAGCACTTATGAAACCAGTGATCGCATTTAGCCTATTTGCTCCTGCATTACCAACTTTTGTCCTTTTTTATTCAACCACATAGATTCAAATATTGCTTAGATTCAACCACATAGATTCAAATATTGCTTAGATTCAACCACATAGATTCAAATAAGATCTGTTGCGTGACTGAACTTTAAGATACAGTTGCATATATACCTATCGTTACTTAACATTAGATTTTGTCCCTTTTTTGGATCTGCGTTAATTACCCTTCCACTAGAAAATCTTATCTTTTCCTATTCATGTACATAGAATTTCACATTCTAGTAAGCCGACGTGTCAATATATTCTTTGTCGCTTGTTTTTAATCATCGCCCGAGGACAGATTCTATTTTTCTTTAAATGTCTCTACAAATTTTTGCGCATATTATGTACACAATGTACTATACTGTGTATAATAATGGCCTGCCAAGGTTGCAGACCGTATCCAATGAGATCGGTGGTTTCGTGTCGACATTTCGCCAACAATAGACGTGTTCAAGGCTACAGACTGCAGCACTCACCCACGATCTCTTTGCTGAGACTAGTTACACCTACTAAGAAGGGGTTGGAGTATCCTTCGGTATCCGAGCACTATAGCATGATGACAAGCACGCATTCCCCGGTAAAGAGTACATCTACATGGGCTAAGCTATCTTGCCCACTCAGCCGTGAATCCTCCCTGGGAAGCTTCATATCCTTGCCGTGTTCTGGTTATCATTTTCCATTCCTTATCAGGGGTGTGTTGGTTAGAGTAAGTGTACCGTAAGGATTGTCTTGGACACTCAGTAACTCTTTCCCTCAAGCTGGCCCATAGAGTTCTCCTCCTATACTTCACTCTTTGTCTAATATGGTCTTCCGATTAAGCCCTATTTCGGTGGTCCAACTATGGCCGAAGATTTTCAGTTGAGGGCCTTTTTTCGTCTTTTAATAAATGATTGCTTTGATGTGCTTTTTCAGGCTTGAAACCCATTCATTGAACGCTTTAATACTAAAATAAAATGGAGTGTGGAAGGAACAAGACCTTTAACGAAGATAAGACAGGGCAGACGAAACAAACATTAATGCACACTGACCCCAGTGAGGGGTATAAATCCAGCTGGATTGACTCGAGTTTGTTCAACCGTGCCCTCAAGGTTTCCAAATTTTTCCATGTTTCTGGCAGCACTTCCAGAATTTTTTGTTGCTTAAGACCTAAATCCTAATGAATAAAAAGAATTTAAAATAGTATAGTGTCTGGCGCTAATAACAAATAAGTAGTTTCAGATAATGGCGATGCCAGCAACAGAGGTTTATTTTAACGGCCTCATTCAGTGATAATCACAGTGGCATCTTCAACAATGGAGCTTTCCTGGCTGTATTATGGAAAAGAAAAATATTTCTTCCTTCACAGTCTACTTCCTTTTATTGACAAATCATGTAATTAGTTTCAGGAGTGGGAAGGAAAAGTGAGGGATTAATTGTTGATGCTTTCCTGGAAAAGCTAAATTAAATTGTTACACTGTACTTCCTTAATATAGAAGAAATAAAAAAATGAATAAAACAATGACCGAAGAAAGAAGTGTGACATTAAATAACATTGGAAAAATAAGTGCTAGTATATGAACTTACTAATATGGCTTGAATAATTATTAATTCAGTAAATTAGATAGGTATATATTTACCATTAAAGTGAGGAAAAATCAAATTTAACTTCAGTTTCTAATGTGTGACAACCTATGAGTAATAAAAGTTACTGATGTACGAAATCATCCTTTATCACATAAAGGATATATATATATATATATATATATATATATATATATATATATATATATATATATTATTTCTAAATATATAGAAAACTGCATTTGAAAATGATTTAAATATAACTTTCAAATAATCACTAACTGAAGACGAAAATAAATGTTGGCATTAACCTATCACCATGTTTCTCTTGCTTAAATGTATGGGGGAATTCTCCGAAAAAAAGTATTGCACTCATATAAAATCTGTACAATTATAGAGGGGAGTAATTGTTAGGCGTTCTTGTTAAAAATTCGAAGTGATGACGTCACATTCTATTAATGGCTCCTTAAATTTTTATTTGGTGAAATTTTACCCTTCAAAATATTAGTAATTATACTTAAAGAGGCCTAAACTCTACATTATTTGAGAATAGAATTCGATGAGTCAATATTTCGCAGCCTGTTGTAACACTTCACCAAATATTTCTCGAATATTTGTATCACTTATAAAATCTAGGCAAACAAAAATAAATAAACAGGCTACAAACTTGTCATCAGAGATGCGTTGTAGAGACAAAGTTCTGAAAGTTAATGGAAAGTGTTATGTATATATTATTCCGATTTAGGAAGCTTAAAACTTTTCCAGATTGGCGTTCGTGAAACATTACAATACTATCATTTTGTACACGCACTGAGTTGATGCTTTCCTACCCCACATCTCAGCATCCATTTCTAAATACACGAATCATAAATACGAGGGATATTTGTTCATCAGAATTTCAATACAATATTTTCATAAATAATAAAAGCGTTACATTAGTGTTAAGAATATTTAACTTTAAAAATAAATGTCAATGTACAGTTACTAATTGGAGCAAACTGTCGTGACTTTATTATAAATAATAAAGAAAAACCCTCTAACCACAATATTGTTTTATTAATCTTATGTACGTTTCGATTGCAATGACTCATCATCAACAACATCAAAAAGCATAAAATACCTCAAAATTATTTTTCGTTAAAAAAAATTTTCAGTTCCAAATTTCCGTCTAAACTATTAATATGTATTTATATACGCTTCAAATGGAAAGTTTTCTATTTAATAAAACACAAGACACAGTGAAACGTCGGTAAGACCCCCTCGTTTATAACACTAACTAGGGGGATACGCGCTTATTAGATGGTCCCAGGGCTTTTCTAACAGAACTGTATGTATTTGGCTTAAACTTCTGCATAAGAGACCTTTTTCCGTAACTTTGATTTTATAAACGCAAATATATGCTCATTTCACAGAAAACACTGACTGTTGAGGGTGTTGATATGGTTTCCCACATTCATGCATGACAGTAGGAAGAAACAATACAGTAAAGAGTCATAAAAAACTTTTTTTCAAAATGGTTAACTATGGGAGTATATTTAAGATGCTTAGTAGATAAGGTAAGAATAGGCTGAAATGATCATAATGTAAGTTTACCGTAGTATTCTAGGGAAAATGTAAATAAAGTACAAAAAAACCGATAAATATAACTGTTTATAAAAGTACATTGATCGTTTATAATAAACTACTACATTATTTTTGAAGCTAAATGTCTACTACATATCATCTTTATACGCGTGTACGTAGGAAAAT
>JBAIZL010000005.1:53608616-53736116 GCA_036971475.1 Prosapia bicincta
CTTCTTTGCTCCAGTACATGCTTTCTTTTCTTTCAAGTAAACAGTTAATTCACTAGACCAGTGGTTCCCAACAGGTGGTCTTAGGGGTCCGTGAGTTGTCACTGAAATTAAAGTATTTTTATTTATTACTTTCGCTTCAACCTTATTCATATATATGTACTTCAAATAAAAAAAATATAGGAATCGGTTTCATATGCAGTATGATTTCAAAGTAAAAGTGCCAAGTATGGAATCTAACATTTCTGAAATTA
The DNA here is from genome assembly GCA_036971475.1 of Prosapia bicincta. Classification (NCBI taxonomy): domain Eukaryota; kingdom Metazoa; phylum Arthropoda; class Insecta; order Hemiptera; family Cercopidae; genus Prosapia; species Prosapia bicincta. The sequence goes on from JBAIZL010000005.1 coordinate 53,608,868, forward strand.
TGAACTCGGAGAGAATGGACAGTGACGACAGATTCAAGTCATCTCACTGAAATTATTCTTATGTTGTGAGTTAAAGCAATTGCATTGTATAATAATTTTCAACTAATAATATTATTAATATTATTATTATATTTTTATTCAATAGTTTTTCTCTGTTTATCGCAGTTGAAAGAGGTTTGAGATATTTGTTTTTACTTTATTAACTCCTTGTTCCAAACAAAATATTAATATAAATAATTTTAATGAATTTTGCCTGGACCTATAAAATCTAATATTTTGATAGTCTTACATTTGTATCTTAAATAAAAATAAAACACTTGAATGTACTTAATAAAGGTTGTGGATAAATCAAATTTAAATTTCATATGTAAGCACAGTTCCCACATTAAAATAAGTGGGTAGGCAAACAATAATTATTTACTAGTAACTAATATAACTAAAATTATTTTGCGTGTAATCTACAGTTTAAGTTTAAGACTTTGTGGGGTCCTTGTCAATATAGCAAACGATGAGAGTTCCTTGAAAACATTTTGTGAGGAACGCTACACTAGACAATTCATTTAAAGAGTGTTACAGTCACCTTCTTTTCGTCTTTTCATTATTTATTGACTAGCCTTATTTTGTTTAATTCTTCATTTGCCGTTTATCCTCTTCCAAGACATCTCTGAATAAACATTTTAATTGTATATATCCATTATTCTCCTCTCTGCCTTTTCTATTCCCCATTTCTTCGTTAATGTTGATTTTGCCTTCACTTTGCTTAAGATTTCTTCATTTCCCTCCATTTTCATTCAATTTACTTTGTATTTAGGTTTCCATTCACTTCGTCTAAGATTTTATTCACTTTACTTACTTTTTCTTCTCTCGGGTTAGGCTTAATGTTTCTTCAATTTACTATCGAAATTACGATTTTCTTAATTTTTTATTGGATGTTTTCAATTTGCCTTCAAATTTTTCAATCCTTTAGTTTTTTTTCACTTCAGCGTTATATATTCTCTTTGTGTACACTTTCCTTCATTTCACCTAAATGTTTACTCTTCGTTTTCAATTTTTTTCACTAAAAGCATATACATCTCATTTTATACGTTGAGTAATTGGTTGTGAATATCCGTGGTTCAATAGCTGAATCTTTTCCCTGAAGGACCCTCTTCCATACGGAGGCCATACAGAAGTATATACTGACTGCCCAAACCATGATACATCATGACGTTGATAACTAACTCCCTTATCACTTCCAGTTAATCGTTAGGACACAACTATCATATACCTAACGGCATATGCGTGACTCAGGAATTTTACAATTGCTTTTAACATAATTGAAAAGCCTTGTACTAAATACAAAACTATTTATTTAAGTACAGTTTAGTTAATAATACTGACTGTCTAATATTAGCGTGCTTGTGTACCGTTGCATGGCGCGTCAGACACCCAATCTCGCCACAAAAAGTCCCTCAGGTATAACTTTCTTCTTGAAAAAAAACCTTTTCGAAAAGCCGAAACCTGTTCCGAGGGTCCTATCCTTGAACTCGCCGCCATGAAAGTAATGAACCCTGGCAACCGTACGTAGGATTTGGAACGGAAGGGTCTTGCATTAGCATAATGTGTTTTCATAATGTGAGGTGTATAAAATTTCCTTTGCTTTATATCAGTTTAAGTTAAATGACCGTCACTTTATTGCTGCCTGTCAATCTGAGCAGGGTTATACGGGTAAAGCGATATAATCTGGGTTTTGAAAAAAAATTGTTATTTCCGTGTGGAATTACCAGCACAAAGCTTAAATATCTTACTATGCTGTGTTTTACTTTCCGTCATACTGTGTTGCATTCAAATATTTCCTATTTAGTTTATAGAAACTTTTTTTGACGTTAAGAATTACAAAAAAATAGTATCAACAGAATGAATCTGTTAAAATTAATGTCCAATAAGATTCTAAGAGTTGTATACCAATAATGGTTGAGTGGGTAGAAAGAGTAAAATTAAATATTCTACACCTTTTAGTGAACGTTAGTTTAAAACTAGTTCGGGGGGTGGGAGAACTATAGGTTGTTTAGAGAGCAAGTTCGGTTTAAGACGCTATATAACTTCTCCTATCTTCAAATTGCATGAAAGCTACACCTCCTTACCCAGTGTAGTCTTTCCACCAGTCCTTCTGCATCTTTATTACACGCAGGAGTGTATCTCTTAAAGCCCTCTCTATGAAATTGATTCGACCCTTCTAACAAGCGTCAAGTCCTCAGTCTCTAGTGCAAAAGGGATTCATGTGTCTACCTAAATGCCTTCGTCCATATCCGTATTCGTACAAGCGATCGCAACTGGTGGACAATTTTAATGTAGGAAAACGATCAAAGGGACGGGGATGCAACTCTAATCTCCAGACACAAGAATCTTTCTAATTTACTAGTACCAAAGGAGTTAATATCGATATATTACGGCTAACTATAATATATTATAAATCCGCATTTCTATAAGGGATTACAGCTGTTCATAGACACGTCTCTATGAAAAGAAAAAGTCAATGGGGCCGAAGTGCCACCCTATCCTCATCTTATTAATTTTATAGAACCAAGAGAATTCATATAAATATTGTAGTGCTAATTATATTCCATATATACGACCACATTGTTTTTTCCAGCCCGAATTGTATAGCTTGTAGACACCTGTCTAGATAAAGAAGCATTTAAGGGGTCCTACCCTTATCTCTCTGATTTCATATTCACTAGTATGTAGCACAAAGCACTCCTAGTGGTTAAAACCATAAGCTTCTTCACGCAGAGATCAATGCTGTGATTAAAGGATTTGTGCTTAATTGAATTCGGATATCGGATGGAGGTGCAGAAGAACATACCCAAACGATCTTTCAGCTAAAGGATAAGTATACTATCTGGAAGACTAGACTCTTTTGGAGTTCTTTATCGATGAGCCAGAGGATTTGAAGAGGCAAAATTGTTTATGGCTCAAGGTGTACAAAAACAAAAGGCAGAAGAATGAAGGGATGGGTCCAATGAGTCTCACCTACGAATGGGCCACGGAGGAGGATGTTATCGCTGAAGGAATAAGAGAAAGAAGGTGCTAAGACATCAGTTGAACATAAACAACGATCTGGCTTAAAAATAAATAGCTACTTTTATTGCAAATAAATTTAGTAATTTTTACATTTATTTTCAATTAGTGCTTTGTTTTTGTAAACATATTTTTTGAATAAATGAATAAATGCTCTTTAGATTCTTAAGAAGCTATATTAGTTCATAATAATATCACATCCAGTGGAGCGATGATGTAAACGTCGATTTCGTTATCCAGTCTTAAAAAAGTTTTTAGAAAGATTTGTTTTCTGTGGTCGGCCCTATCGTTGACGAACAAATTACACAGTAATGTGTAAATTTTCTTACATTTTTCCTTTGTAAATGTTTACTACATCCGCCCGTAAAACAACTAGACCTCGCCCTCGAACGACATTCCGCAGTAGTTCGGCACACTTTGAACCCACGGCCCCGCTGCGAGAAAGTGATGCCCGTTTTTACAATGTGTTTCAATATATTTACCGAGAAAGCGGTTTGATTCAATTGTCGGTCCCCACTTTCACTATTCACCTTACGTCCATCTGTCTATATTTATTTATCAATGTTGAAGGACCGCCGAAATCCCTTTCAAAGCCGTAGTCGCTGAATCACCGCTTTCAAGTTGCTTATACTTTCTATGATTAATTTGTTTTTGATTGCCACTAATGTTGACTTTTGTTTTTACGTTCACACCAAGTTGGCAGAATCGATGGTGTTATCCAATTTCCGTCTGCCCGTATAGTACTCATATGATGACTTTTATTGATGCTCTAATTTTCATATTGAAAACCATTTACAATGAAAGTTACGATTGAGAGAGAAAGAGAGAATTTGCGTTTAAACAGCTTCAACAAGAGATTTCAACTCCTCGGTTACCGAATCCACATGACGGTTTCACTTCTACCGACGTAGTAACTGAATCCAGCTTGATTAAAAAAACGTTTTTATTTAGGTTAATTTAATTTATTTTCTACTTGTATCTCAGTAGTTTGTAGTGACTGTTTCCATGCGTCCCTATAGGTTATAATATTAGGTTTATTCAGGTTAGGTCAGGTCAGGTCAGGCTACTATCACATCTCTACGTATTACTCTCGTTTAAACCTAGCCTTTCACGGACAACTCGCCATTCAATAGCGTTACAGAAAGGCGCTAAATCAAACTGATGGAAGGGATGTTCAAGGCATTACGTGTGATGGAATTAGGTTGGGCTAAAGAAAGGACTTAACAATCCCCTCTTATTGGAAGTAAGGGAAGATTATATGGCATCGCTTGGGCAGGATTGTTTACTTGGAAGTAAACTTGCTGTCAAATTGAAGTGTCTACGCGCTAACCGACACTAAACCCACTCTAACAAACAAAATTGAAACTGTTTTAATAAAACACAACAGTGATAGGGACCGAGACTATTGATAAAGTTTGATAAAATTAAAATCTCTGTATCTTTTACGAGTAATAAGCAATGAAATTCGATAAATAGTCTTTAAGCGTTATAAACACACGACCCAATGCACACTGACATCCCTAGAAATTGTGTTCGTCTTTTATTACTTTACGGAATTGGTTAACTACCGCACAACGTGACATAATTTAGCTGTTACCTTCAGCTTTACATTTTGTTATTTCGATCCTTTCTTATTAAAATCCAAACAGTAAAATGGATTAAGAATGACCTAAGAGGGAAACCGCTAAATACATACTGTCTAGCATTGTAACTTTGTTCCTGGTCAAGCTATTTGGCTACATCCGAAACTAAAAATATTTTCCTGTTACTAATAATAAGGAGTGAAACAAAGTTTCGACAATGTCAAGCAGTATAATGAAGTCAGTACTTTCTTTAATTCGCCCGAATTCCAGGGGCAATATTATCAACGGTAGACTATTACAGATTAAAGTAAGACGCCCACCTTACTCTGATAACAATAAAGTATTTTCTCTATTGTCAATAGAGTAACTTTTATTTTTTTGAGTATTTGCGACGAAATACCACGTTACGTAGTTCTTGAGTAACTTCAGCAAATAAATCGACATTGAAATGTCTGATTAATAGGTAACGGAGTTCCGCTAGGATTGTTACTGGGACCACTCCTGTTTTTGTATTTTATGTAAAAGATGGATTTGTCCCGGTTGAAAGAATTCAGGTACGCCCAAATGTCTTTTTTTCGGAACTGAACGAAGCTAAATATCTGAAACTATCCAGGGTTGCAGAAATTTCTTAAAGACTGGAATTGTTCATGGGGAACTTTAACCTGGAGCAAATGTTTTACTTAAAACAAATTGTAATGCTTAGGGATATATCTTCTTTTACCAGAAATACAAAATCTTTGGCTGAGGGATTCAAATTCTTATGCTCATTAATATTATATCTTATACACATATCTTATACTTAGCAGCTCTTTTAATTAGAAATAAAATGTCGTAATTCAAAATTTTTACTTGCACTTTTTTAAAATTTGCAGAATTCACTTTTATTTTCTTAAATTAGCTTAATTTTCTTAATTATGAAAAACCTTTTTCACTGAGTCGGCTTAGCTTGTGCATGTCAACAGTTTTTTTGTCTTACTTAGCAAATTATTTTTCTACTAATTTTAAAAATACTTAAGTAAGTGAATACGTAATTGCTTATTTGCTGACGCGTTTCAAAACATTCGTTCCTTTACGAAGCTAACCCTCTACTCAAAGGAGTGCGTAGAAAGGAACGAATGTTTTGAAACGCGTCAGCAAGTAAGCAATTACCTATTCACTTAGTTAAGTATTTTTAAAATTTGTTTAATCAAGTAACTTCAAATTGTTTTTGGTGGGCCCTCAATTTGCCATCCATCTTGCACACTTTTCATCTACAATAATTAGGGCTATATATAACAAACCGTATGAAACATAGATAACAAAGGGGACCATGTTATAATACTAATAATACCCAACTATTAAATTAAATTAAATACCGACAAATTGTATATTCTAATATAGTCGTTTATATAGTAAAAATAAAATGTATTTTTTTATAGTTATTACAGAAATAAAACTTTACAAATTTATCTACCAGCATTCAATAAACCTCCTTTGATCGAATCACCCGAAGTGTCTACTATCTCTCACCTTTTCCTTCTACTTCTGTGTAGCATCCCATTCACTATCTTTTTTGTTCCACTCTCTATCTTCATCTATTACTTCTATCCAAAATTCTCGTAGTATGTCTCTTCTTATTTGTTATATTTTTATTCACTATTTTCTTCCACTGTGTTCGTTCCATCTTTTACCCGTATGTGTTCACTATTTCTTCTTATATTGCCATAACAACTTTAAACCTTTTTCTGCTATTTGATCAATACCGTATTCCTTCGCACCCAACTTTGAATCATACATCTTTCGGGTGCATGTTCGTCCGTAGCAAACGGAAACTCTTCATTTAACATTTATGTTTCGTCAACGTACGTCATTTTGTCTATGATACTTCTATAAATTTTATTTTGGCGTTGTTTATTATCTATCTGATGTAACGAGTTTGATACAATCTCTACTCTGGTCAAACAATTTTTTTCATATAATAGGATGCATTTTATTAAACCTCCCAACTATTTTAACGTGTTATTTTTTTAAACATCTCCGTCTACTTTCGGGATTTATACGGTTACTTAACGTTTTGTTCAAGTTTATTTCCAGCTCAACTCCGTCGCATATCCAAACCTACGGTGTTTGCCTAAGTCTTCTTTATCTACTGTAATAATTATCTGTTCGACTGCGAAACATAGGACGTGTATAAATAGTGTCGAACTTGACCCTCCGTTCGGGGAGCTCGTGTACACCTCTCTTCATCCTTGGTTGAGAGAAGTTTACTTCAGACCTACACGTGTTACCATAATATCCTGTACCAAGTATTTTGTTTTACCTATATTTACAATCCTTTTCGTAAGGAATAGTTATTTAATGACTAATCAACTTAATAACAAAATTGTGCTACCACTCCTTCATTTCATCTAAACAGGTTTCCAAATACGCTGGATGACTTAGAATATCTTGCAGTAAGTCTTTATTTGTTCTAATTTTGTTTGCATTTCGTCTGTCTTACTTTTCTGTGCATATCATAGTTCCCCAAAGACATATATAGACTACGTGCATCCCAGTTTTTCCTCACCTTTAAGGCCTATTAATTTCTGATTTTTATTCAGGAGTCGATAAACAAATCTTTCTATCTAATATAAACATGCATCTAAGAAAAAAAGAATCGAATATTCTGGACCCAGATTCAAGACTTGCTATGTGTTAATTAACACTATGAATAAAAGCAAAATATCAGCACTATAAGTTAGTTGCTATATGAGACGAATTAATTGTCGCTGAGTGGTCGTGGGCATTGTTTTTATGGGCCCATTTAGCGTAGGAACAAATCAAGAATTATTTAATAGTACGAAATACAGTGTATGTCAGTTATTAAAGACTTAATAATAATGTCAAGAAACAACATTTGTTTGATGCATTAAGAAGTATACAGCTTGATTTCAATTGAATTTTAATGATAATCTCATTGCCTGCTCCTCTAAATAACCTCGATTATTAAGTCTCGATTATTAATAAATGTACTCTTTTATTAAGTCTTTTCATGATTGTTTCCATGACAGGCGGGACTGAAAGGATCGACATGTACTCTGCTACGAACTTGAAGGACTTCAGCATTTTTTGTTTGAGATGTGAACAAGGCAAAAATAACAAAAAGTAAAATTGGCAGTCACACTCAGCAATCCTCTCACACGGCCAAGATAGTCTTCTAATTTTAATTTGATTTTGGTTTGTTTATTTGTTTAGCTTATTTTGTTGTCTCTCACGCGTGCGCGCGCGCGCGCGTGTGTGTATGAGAGAGAGAGAGAACAAACACTCACACTCTTTCCCTAGCTCATACGCGCGAATAATAGCATTAACAAATAAATTAAATGTAGCAAATTTGAAGGCATTTTTACAATATTCATTTGTAAGTTATTATTGAAAAGATTTATTTTCGTTAGAGTCGACTACACATTTGCTAATAATAACAAATGTTATTATTAGAAACTACAGTATTTAAACGTAAGACAATTGAAGGAATGTATGAAAAACTCTCCTATACGCTATAACGATATATGCTAATATCGACCTACTTTTCCAAACAAATTATATTAAAATATTTTAACGGGTAAAAGCGTAAAATTAATCGGACATAGAAAGTGTTAGCCTCTAACACATTCTACTAAATGTTAAAGAATAACTCGCTTTCATTGCTGAGGATTCGTGACTCAGGTATATGGTGTCAAGGTTCCACCAGCCTATGACGTCATCAGCATTGTCAAGTTTTTATATGAAACAGTTCGTCATGTAAACAAACCACTGCGCCTTCGGCGTGCGCATTGTTACGATGCAGTCATGGGAAAGGTTAAGTTGCATGATGAGGATTTGTATTGATGAAATGAATACGTTTATTTAGAGAAATAACAAAATCCATTTAAAATTAGTTAAAGGGTCAGTTTTAGGGGAGAAAGTGAAGGGAAAAATTGATTTTTGTAAATGGGCAGAGGTAATGTATTTTTTAAAAAGTATTTTGGAATTTCTGATGAACTTAAAGAGCAAATATTGGTGTTTCCTCCATCCATGCTTTATAAAAAAAAACGAGAAATGAAAACTTTTAAAAAATAAATTATTTTTGTTGTCTTAGCATGATCAACTAATATGAATATAATTCCTAACGAAGAGTATAAAAGGATTGGACATAATTAGGGATGGGCTGAGACCTAAAATTTTCGATTCCGATTCAGATGTCGATTCTAAAATTTTTCTTCCGATGCCCGATTTTAAGTCGATTCTCGATTCTTTCAAGTTATTTAGGGCTAGTTATTTACGTGATAATCTCTAATAATGAATTTAGTTAACAACTTGGTCGTATGGCGAATCCTTTTAACAGTTTCGTGTTAATGTAATAAGCTACACACATTTTTCAACGTTGATTTATGAATAGGAATTTCTGAAAGCATGATTGACAGACATATCAGGTAAAAGTATTGGTTATTTTAAATTACAAATGTCATCTTTAGTTCACAATTACAATACACAGTGATAGGCATTTCAGTTTGTATAACTGGAGAAATTGGAACTACATTTATTTAATTGTGTTTTGTTTTGACATCCATGAAGCGGTGGTGGCCAGACACGGGGAGTGAGAGAAAAGAGAGTAAAAGTTGAGCTACCTGAGTGAGAGTCAGAGAAGAGCAAGATGAGCGGTAAAACAGAGCGAGTTGAGCGGTCACAAACAAACGGACCAGAAATGCTTCCGATCGTCTTGTTGTTGCGTTATAAATAACAATAATTTCGTTACCTCAAATTGGCTTTTGCTTTAATAGTTTAATTTTTTCAAAGCAACTAATACGTAAATAAGACAGCCGATAATGAATTGTTTGTCCAATAAATTACACCACATACGTATTTTAACAGCTAAAAAAACAAGAATCTGAATCGGCACTTTAATCAATGGAGAGAGTGACTATCGACGATTACTCGATACCAATAAAATCGATAATTCCAGCAATAGAAAATCGGAATCTGCCACTTTCTAGTAATAATATAGGTTGCGTTAAGGTAGTCATACAACCTTCTGGCTGAAGTGTGCAGGATCGAATACCTGAAGTAGAGCGACTATCCTCAAATGGGGTCGTAGAGAAGTTCGCCTTTTTATCAAGGACAAAGAAGGCTAGTGATCACGTGGAAAAGATTTAAAGCTATTGGAAGTATATATATATATATATATAAAAATATTTTGAAAAATGAATATTATATTCAAAGATTACCTCTCTCCACTAACCCCTTCACCGAAGATATGGGGTTATCTAAAGAACATAAAGAACACTGGCGTTGCGAGATGTGAGCCCACGAAGCTACCTCAAACTAGGAACTCCGGCCCGGGTGACTAGCGTCAGGCTAATATACCCGGGGGGAGAGGGTAGCTTAATGCAGACACTACCGTTTCCCTTGCTATTTCAGAACTACTCGGGACCAGTGATCTTTCCAAACGGACAGGGTTTCCGTGCCGTCAATAACTCATCTGATTAGTTTGGGCCAGGTAGTGCAATCGGACTTTTATCCACACTCGGCTGGCCTTGTCTACGAGCCGGACCCTCAAACTAGACAGAACTTACGCAAAAATATGGCATCGTGGATACACACCATAGGTAGTCCATTTACCTGTTATTCTTAAGTTTTATTTCTTAAATATGTTGCTATTGAAGATTTTCGGGTATTTATAGCCATGTTTATTAAAATTCTAAGGTTCTTGTCAACTCGGCGTATAAAATATCTTGCAAAAATACTTGCATTTTCTTATCATAGTTTGAAAGTATTATGCTTATTTTACAAAACTGGCCGATTTGAAATAATTTGTAATTACCAAAATATTAAAAAGTAACTCTATAATCCATTTTGGTGGGAGTTAGCGTCCGAAACCCTCATTGCTGCAGCCTTTTCAACGTGTAAAAACCTCCTGGCGGAATGGAGATGTGGGCTTGTGAGAGAACTCAAACAACAACCACTGATGAGCGAACTAAGAAAAAACAGATTTAAATAAACGAACGTATTGGATTTAATTACAATCACCAGGGGGTAGTAAGATTGGAGTGGATTGTAGGGTAAAAAGACTGGGATTAGATTGGGGTTTAGTTTGGGATCGGAGATAGGATTACTTGATTGGGCCTTTATTTCCGCACGTCAACATCAGGGCTTAATAATCCCCCTTAATACTGGAATTCTGGTACTTGTTCTCTTTAAGCTCCACTAAGAAGTTTTAAAATCATAGAAGGCTTGGAACCGACTTGGAGAAGATTAAATTTATCTTAAATTAAAATATAAGCTGAGATCTTATCCAAAAAAGCATCTGTTTCATACTGTTTCTTGTCTTGGGTTGTATAGCTTGAAGTTTTTGAACAAAAACTTATTCACCAACCTAACTTGACCAAAACATCTCGTTATTGATATTTCTAAGCAGATGCGAAGTCGCAGCATTGAACGATGCACTGACTGAGTGCAAAACGCGTCTGCTGAGAAATACCAATAAGTGTAGGTTTTTGTCAAGTGACGTTGGTAAATTAGTGTATAACCTTTTACTTTATTTCTACCATTTTTGAAACTATTGCCTAATATTTATAAATCGCCATATAAAGTAGCTCCATGAGCTACTGGACCCTGTCTCAAAGTTTATTTACTTTCTCCAGTCATTTTTGATCCTGATTTTTCTTTCAGTTAATATTAATGTTTATTTATAATTTTAGATTCTGTTGTTCTTGAAGATCGACGAAAGTTACAAATTAACGAGGGTTTGTAAACTCATAATTTTTAATCGTAAATTTAACTAATAATTGTTCTGAATTTACGAAAAACGTATCGACAAATAACTGCCTTTATTTGTTAAATTTTCCATTGAAATTCAATGTAGCCTATATTCTAATGTTCTGTAGAGAAGCATAAAGCCCATACAATACAGCACGAACAAAACCTTATTTGTTATTTACATTTTTAAGTTGAAATTTGCAATTTTTCTTATTAAGGATTTTTAAATTCAAATAATAAATTAACCTAATAATACACATAACCTAATAAATAAATAATTAACAAGTCAGTATATTAAATAAACATAATTACCGATAGCGTATTAGAAAATAATGTAAGACGGGAGGTTGTTAATGTTCAAGTACAAACATTTATTTATTATTATATTGAATATCGTTATTTAATAAAATATAATTCAATAAAATATTTCCTTGTTATAGAAATAATTATTAAATAATATTATTTCCAATGCATGAATTTCTTTGAAAAAGCATTGTCAATAATATTCTCTTTATAAGTTTGTTATTTAAAATGCCAAAACTTTTAACTGATTGTTTTCTCCAATAAATATATTCTTCTATTTAAAATAATATGGTTTATTGATTAGTAAAATAAATATTTAAATATGTTGTTATGGTTAATTTAATATTTGTTAATATCATTATTTATTAAATATTGATATTTTTAATTAAATACCAAAATAATCGGTCATAGATTACAAAAATTATTAAATTGAGTGAAATGTCTAGGCTGAAGTGGTAAAATGTTTTTAATAATTAAGCCCTACCTCTCCAGCACAAAAGATAACACTCACTTTTCATCGTTTTTGTTTATCACAATAATTTTTCCTTATAAAAGATTAATTTTTAAAACTTACAGTATGGCAGTTAGTGTGACTGGCCGACAGAAGTGAAGAAAGTACTTCATTCGAAAAAGTTAGTAGAGGTTTTAATAGAATTCTACTTAAAGCAGTTTATAGAGACTTTTATTAGATGTTCAACAATTACTGAACACGAAATTTACTAAATTAATTGATATCGATTGTTTAAAAGTGTTAGACTAGACTAAAGAAGTTTTCTTTTCAAAATTTTGAATGAAAGTATATAATTAATTATCATTATATTGAACTAATTGTAGTAAAATGTATTGAAATATAAATTCATATGTACTGATAAAAAATAGTGAATATTAGCATTTTAACCTAAAAATGTACAATAAATAAAGTAATATAACCTAAGTGTTAAAAAACTGTTTTAACATAACCTAAAATAAAAATCAGCTGTTACATGAAATTGTTATCACTTTTAGAGCGTGACGAGTTTAGAGTGACGCAAACTGGAAGATTTTTCTGTACATTGTATTCACATTTAATGTATCTGTACATTTTGAATATTGTGCAACACCATGTCCTACGAGTTTGACATTATTCGATTATGTCACAGCGTGTCCAATGACAAAATCGGTGCACATTTTATGCTTGCCGTAACGCCGATCATCCAGTGTTTACTTAGGTATAGGAGAACTGTATCATGTAACTGACAAATTATTTGAACACCCTTTGCTAGAAAGAGAAGGCGATACGCCGAAAAGATTAGCTAACAATAGGTGGGAGCGAGAGAGTTACTGGAAATGTCACTGACACGCCATAATGCTAACATTACTTTCGACTTAATTCTTGGGAAACTGAACGCCGCGCCGACCTGCATTTCTTACGCAAAAGTTTACTGGCTTTGTAATTTGCGTCACCGATGGTTGTTTTCGCGTCTTCTACGACGGAATTGTGGCTATGTTTGGTTTTACGAGGGCGATGAGGTTAACACTGTTGGATTAGTAACGTGAATGACACAAATTCCACCACTACAAGATAGTGTTAACTAGTCACAGATTTCTAGATTACCCCATACCCCATAAGTGGATCCAACCATTGAGTTCAAGGAATGAAAAATTTATTTAAATATAAAAAATGAATGTTAAAAGTTAATATTTTTTGGCTTTGACATACTGAAGTGTAAACGTGTATAGGCGCGCCTATTTTCTTTTTACAAGAGTAAAACCGTAAAATATAGGTCGCACAAGAAGAGTTCCCTTACGGTTGACCAGAAGGTTTCCAAAATTAAAAATTTGGCTTTTAGTACTAAAGCTAATTCATCTTTACTTGGAACTTATGTTCAAATAAGTCAAATGAATATTCCTGTTTCTTCAGAAGTATCATATATTTCTTTAAATTATGGGAAAATGTATAATATTATAAAACCACGATTTTTATTACTCCTTAGTTATGTCTTTGTATTGTATATTACCACTTAAAGGACACGTCTTGAAGTAGGCTTATATAATAATCTTCAGAAATATATCCTTATTATATATGCCATTTTTATAAAAGTGCCTCAATGATTAAAAAATTTTAAAAAAGTGTGTTTTTTCTCCTGTAATAATTTAAAATGTTAGTTTAATGATTCAAAATAGGAATTTGCAATTTCTGATATTGTTTATTAACACATTTTACTTCCTAAAACTGTTGATAATGACGTTATAATGTATAGTGCAAAAGATGTAAGTTGGCCTTTCAACGTAATAATTCAGGAGGTAACTTTAAACTAAAGAATTATTGCTATATAAAGTACAATTTGTTAAATAATAATTAAAAAATGCTTATCTTTTTTTTACAATTTCTCAAGTAGAATAAAGACCCATACTTAAGCTTACTTACTTACTACAACCTTTACCTCTACTTAATAAATAGCTTACTCTTTTATTATTATGGTTCTCATATTTCCCCTCCTGAGGAAAATTCTAAACCAACTTCAAACGTACACTTCCAGTTCATCGATTGATATATAACTTACTGCATGGTTATACCACATTGAGGAAGTGTTTATGATTAACCTCCTCTACCACAAAAGTTACAGTTTATTTTAATTTTTCGTCCGCTAGACAAATTATTATAACATAATCTTAAAAAATCACCGCAACAAAGGATAACATAACTACACTGTTATATATAACACTTGTATCCACTTATCATTTACACTTGAATGGCATAAGCAAGAATTTTAATTAGTATTTAAGCGAGTCGACTTTCGAGAACTCCCAGTCCCATAGGAAAGTTCAAAATTCCCTTTCATGCTACTCCCCTTGAAAAGAATTTCTAATTACTCTACTTGCTTTACGAATAACCTTTATAATGAATTTCTCTCGTAAATGTCCATGTGTCCAAAAGTGTTAAAAACCTGTATAATTTGTCAGATAAAAGAGTGATAATAATTAAGTGTGTGTCTAACAATTATTTTACAGCAAATTAAATGAAAATATGATGTAAATCTTGATAAAATGAATCTGATTAATTCTAGCTCAACAGTACGGTACATTTTATTGACTTCGCGTAAGGCTATATTGTACATTTTACTGGTATATTTTTATTGCCGCTCTTAAAACGATCGCAAAGATTCTCAAAATTTCTTCATATTTTTACAATGAATTAATATATTTTTATGATTATTATTTTTAATGTTACACGTGTATAGTTCTTGTATGTTGCATGTATGGTTCTTGCTTGCAACGTGCGTACGTACGCGGGTTTGTAAATAAGAAAAAGCGCTATAGATGTAATTGCTTTTAACGATGAAACAAGACTATAAAAGATTATTTTCCTTAAGTGTCCTTCTCACAGCAATAAAATACCAGCTGACAAACGTTAAAATTTCTTACGCTTAAAACTTTTGTTGGAAATTTTAACGTTTGACAACACTGTATTTTATTGCCGTGGGAAGGATGTTGGGATATGCTCTTTAATGATTGAGCCTTTGGCATGATAATAAAGTAGACAAATTTGTATTTTCGTTATAAGCACCAACGGTATATATAGAAGGCGATTAGAAGCATTTATTTATGAAGAAAAAAAATACTGTTCTTGAAATCTAAGTATTGAGCCTTATGGCATGTAGGCAATGGTGGTATGACACCATCCACACCCAGGTCGTCTATATTAAACACTTTATGTAATAGGCTTATGAATTATACATTTTTTTAACAAACTAATCAACAAAACAATATGGTTAAAGGGATAAGTAAGCATTCATGAATAGTAAGCATTTAAAACATATATATAATTATATTATTTATTTACAATAATAATTGTTTATAAGTTAGACACTTTGCAGATATTGAAAACAGAGAAGGAATGGAACAACGTCTATTGCCATCTTTGTCAACCTGCATCTAACTCCCTTCCGCAAATAACAGCTTAGAGGGATGAAGGTGGTTCCAGTCGCTCATTAATCCTGATCGTTAACCCCCTTCAACAGGTAAATTAATTAAATGCCAATTTTAAACCTAGAATATTCGTTCCGGCTTATAAGACTCTAATTTCGCTTTACCATTCTAATATTTGTGCATCTTAAACTTTTAAAAGGAACTCGGCCATAACTAGTATCATAATCCCCCATCCCTTTATAGGGCTAAAGATTCCTGCTCTTGTTCCAATCTCACATATAAATTTTCACAATTTTTGCATATCTACACCTTTTCAGTGAAAGAGATTTCTGCTCTAGATCCAATCCTACATATAACTTTTCACATTATTTGCATATCTACACCTTTACAGTGAAATAGATTTCTGCTCCTGATCCAAACCTACATACATATTTTCAGTTTATTTTGCATATCTACACCTTTACAGTGAAAGAGATTTCTGCTTCTGATCCAATCCTACATACATATTTTCAGTTTATTTGCATATCTACACCTTTACAGTGAAAGAGATTTCTGCTTCTGATCCAATCCTACATATATCTTTTCACATTATTTGCATATCTACACTATTACAGTGAAAGAGATTTCTGCTCCTGTTCCAATCCTACATATATCTTTTCACATTATTTGCACATCTACACTCTACAATGGAAGAGGATTTTTTTCTCCTAGATACAATTCTTCACGTTACTTGCACATCCATACCATACGATGTTATCTGAAATAAGATATAATAAGGGACGATGCGTGCATAGTTACTACTTTGGGGTAAAGTGAATGTTTTTTAGAGTAATAGAGACGTTTATCTCCAAAAACTGTATTGAGCCTTTTTGGTATACAACTCCATGTAGACAGAGTTTAATCAATTGCGGCCGTACCAAAAAAAAATATTAATGAAATAATAATAAAATAAAATTAAAATAAGAAACTGGTTTGTCCTTAGAGAGGAGCTTGAAAATCTTCTCTCCGTCGTGCGCCATCTTTATAGCTGTAAGTTATTCCCATTCTTGGATTCAATTTGGATGAAATTATCAATAACTTTGCTCTCAAGAAAGCAGAGAATCAAAGTTTTCCAATAAGTTCATTCAAACAGACAAACAAGTTCTGAGTATAAAAAATTCTATAAACACGTAAGTACAATAATTTAAATAATGCTTCAAAAAAGCAGAGGTGCCTTGAGAAAGATGTTACTGTATTTGAAAAAAACTACAAAAGCCAAATATTTTTACTAAAGTTTAGATATAGTAGAGTAATTTGTAAATTTAGGTAATAAAAACATTTTGAGTCTTAAAACGTTAAATTCGACATGGCTAATTCTATTTCATTGTTAAGTATTATTAATATTATAAGATGTTTTCTTTTGTTGACTACGTTTCATACTGCGTTTGTCTGATATATAGTTCTAACTACAGGAGGGGTTATCCGTGCCAAATTAGGGAGTCTGCACTAAATGTTTACTTTAAGTCCCGCACAAGTGAAGGCCCTGCTTGTAATAAACGTGTAACTGTTAAAATGAATTTACCTAAAGCATGGAATCTCTGAAAGATAGCTGAGATAACGTTATTCTTCTCCTAAGCTGTTTTCTAATGTGCGGTAGGATTATGGAAAGGTGAATAATAGACGTTTTAGAGCAGTAGAGGATATCAGACGATAGCGTAGGTTATTTAGTAAGCTGTTTTCTACTGTGCGGTAGGATTATGGAAAGGTGAATAATAGACGTTTTAGAGCAGTAGAGGATATCAGACGATAGCGTAGGTTATTTAGTAAGCTGTTTTCTACTGTGCGGTAGGATTATGGAAAGGTGAATAATAGACGTTTTAGAGCAGTAGAGGACATCAGACGATAGCGTAGGTTATTTAGTAAGCTGTTTTCTACTGTGCGGTAGGATTATGGAAAGGTGAATAATAGACGTTTTAGAGCAGTAGAGGATATCAGACGATAGCGTAGGTTATTTAGTAAGATGTTTGCCAAAAAGTCAAGAATCAATTATTGAATTTAGTAAAGGTTTGTTTATTGCAGGTAAAGCTCCACTTGGACAATAAATGTAAACAGTAATAGCGAAGCCTGCACAGAATATAAGTTGAGGTTTCATAAATTTGCCCTTAAAGAAGCAGTTTCGGCCTTCATCAAGTTTCGTTTTACCGGTTTTTTTTCTAAAGTTATTATAGTTTGGCAACACTGAAATAACAGGCCGTGGGAAATGCAGCCGAAAGTACCCATAGTTCCCACGTTGTTTGCGCAAGCTTTTCAGTCGTAATTATATTATTACGCGAACAAATGTGAAACCTTGGAAGACGAGTTTGCTACGAGATATAATACTTATATAGGAACTAGTTTGGACCTTAAGACTAATATAATTTGGTTCGTATAGTGTAGTAATAGGTATATTTAGAACCAAGTTATTAACGTTTGAGGTTTCCTTTCGAACTCTAGACCAATAAAACAATCAGGGCGCGCGGAGGGGGCTAAAGGGGCTGTAGCCCCCTCAAGAAAAAAAAGAAAAAAAATTCAGTTTTTAAATCCGCCAATAGTAGATACATCGCATACTGAATACTGGTTTACGAGAGTTACATTTCACTACAACTACGAAATAAATTGTCACGCATGGAAGTGACCTAATATTAATTTGCTTAAATTATTTTGGGTTAGATTGGAGAGCCTGATCGGAAGAAATTGGCCAGTCCTGCTCTTGATGAAGCTGGTACTTCAGCCTCAAGCTCCAGTCATACATCGGACAATGTCAACATAGAATGCAGTAGTAAAATGGACATTTCTTTGTACAAAAATAAGTGGCTCTTAGGCACAGAGAAGTTACATGTTTTGGAAAACTTGTGGGCTCCATCTTCCAACTACAAGTTTCCAGCGACGACTCATGGAAAGCAGGAGAGGAAGTTTTTGTATTCCTGGTTGCAAAAGTATAAGTGGTTGTCATACTCTGAGATAGAAAACCGGGCTTACTGCACTTATTGTGTACTCTTTGCTCCAACTGAAGTGGGTATGAGATCATCCCAGAAAACAGGTCAGCTTGTCCAAGAAGGATTCCAAAATTGGAAAAAGGCTATTGAAAAATTTGAGTCACATTCTCATTTACATGCCATGATCGATTTCAACAATTTGAAAACAGTAATGGGAGGGAAGATGAATCCCATAGACAGATCTTTGGATGTAGGCAAAGCCAATCAGGCGAAAGAAACTGCGGAGAGGTTAAAACCCATAATAGAAACGGTAATTTTTTATGGACCACAGGGAATAGCTCTTCGAGGCCACAGAGACTATGGAGACTTCAACTTAGACGCAATGCCGGATGATAATGAGGGGAATTTCAGAGCCCTATTGCGGATGCGTATGAAGCAGGTGATGCAAAATTAAGAGACCATTTCAAGTCATGTGGTAAAAATGCCACTTATATAAGGTGGAACATGCAAAACCAAATCATTGATGCTTGTGACAAAGTAATAAAAAGTCGCATAATCAAAGATGTTAAAGATGCTACTTTTTTCAGTGTGTTAGCTGATGAGACTACAGCCGTGTCGACTCAAGAACAGTTTTCATTGTCTGTGAGGTATGTCTCTCATAACACGAAGGATGGTTATACGATTTTCATCACTATACCTGTATCGACCAGCACTGCAGAGCGATCGTTTTCCACTCTTCGGAGAATCAAGACATACCTAAGAAACACGATGTCTGATAGTAGGCTAAATGGCTTAGCCAGTCTTAATATCCACAGGGAAATTCCAGTTGACACAGACAGTGTATTCCATACTGAAGAAGGCCAAAAAGAAGACTCAATTTTCTTTTGTAAGACAGCTGATATAACAAGATTTTGTCAAAATAAAACCTAAAATATTATTTTATCTGCTGGGTTATATCATTCATTTCTATAGTCCCTACTCAAAACTTGCACTCAAAGAGCTAAAATAAACTTAAAGTAATGCCTTAAAATACCGGTTATTCTTACGAATTTTTAAAAAGTTTTCCGTTGGTTGGCCCAGGGTCCCCCGGTTAGCCCCCCCCATAATTATTTTCTGAGTGCGCTACTGAAAACAATAGAGAAAAGTTTCATTCTTTCTTTCGTAAGCTTTGATTCCTATTATATCGCTCCTGAAAACATTGTCTCGCTTTAGGATGTCTAGTCACGCGATTTTGATTCTTTTGAAGTCAATAATTCTCAATAATTATTAAATAAATTATAAAACAAAATTCATGTTAAGTAACAAGTAAGAAATGGATGAAGATTTTATTAATGAAACCGCATTACTCATCCGCAACTAGTATTCTCACATAGTAGCTAGACCTGGTATTCAGATGCTGGGATAAATAAACAGATATGTTCTTGTATGTGTATTATTCTGCATGAGTATTATTATATCTGCACTAACAACTTTAAATAAATACTGGGTATACTTGTTAAATTAATGAGACTGAAACTGTGTGTTCATGAATTCAAAACCAAAGGCGTAGGAATCAATTCCCGTTTTTTGTTTACAAAAGTAAAGTGTCTTAAAACACAAGAGTTTAGTTGGACCCCCAGATCTAGGAGATAGAGGTATAAACACAATTATTCAAATTTAGTGAGCACATCTAGTAGACTTATCTAGCAGATGTATCTAGTATGAACATCTTGTAGGTTTGCAAATTTGGTAAACATTTGAGTTCCATAAGATAGATAAGAGTTATGTTAGGGTGAATAGAGAAATATTTTCTTGTCAATGACATTATTCTGCGAGAACAGTTTTGAAGTAAAGCAAATTAACATTTTTCTTGTTCTGTAAGCGTTCGATCGAGTACTACTTCCGTTCCATTGTTTCGCCCACTCTTCCACTCGCTCTCCACTTTACGTTCCCATCAGACGCAGCCTTGAATAAGACATCTGCAGTCGCTACCCAATAGAATAACCAATCACCTTGTGTCGTGACCCAGGCGTGCAAACCTTATTATTTATTCACGTTCCAATCAATTTCCTCACCACTAATAGACTTAACGTTTTGGCTCCGACTTGTAATCAGTTCGTGATAGTTGGCGGATTAGTACGGCGCGGCGTTATGAAACTGACCGCGCTTTCGTTTAAGATAAAACCATTGTCCATAGAGAGAAGTGATTTTATGAAATAGCCATCACGTGACACAGATATTGAGCGCGCACCTGTTCTGTTTACAACTGTTTGGCGAGAATTTGGTTTGCTCTGCTTAAAACAAAGAAGGGTGTTAGAAAATATGCAAGTGCACAGTAGGTCTCTTTCATAAAATAAATGCTGTAATCTAGCCGGATTGCTGAGACATCAACAAGCAGTAGGCAATTCTATCTGGTGGTGCCTGGATATTTTTCAAGCCATCATGATCACGCGATCAATGGTTTACCTCATTGCTGATTACCAGAGGGAATAAAGGAACAATTATATCAAGATTCTGCAGCACTAGCTTTTAGCTTAGTGTATAATGAGCAATTATAGTTCAGAAATGGTTGAATAAAAATTTTAATGTAAATTTATAATTCCAAGAGGCTAATTTTTTTCTAAAAATCCAAACGACGACCTTAAAAATTTAAGAATTTTTTTAAATTATACTTTATTTATTAGTAAAATGTGGGTGGCAAGATTCAAGACATTAAAAAAACTCAATTTTTATTCACTCAAAATAAACTATATTCTTCCAACATCTCTCTTAGAACTTTAGGATAAGAATAATCTATTTACCGACGATATTCTATAAAGTTTCTACCGATGCGATGGAAGCCTATAAAAGTTCTATCGATAATGGCTTATGCGTATATTACCGATTGTGAGCGATGCTAAAGTTTTAAAAGTGGTTTCAATTTTGTTGTTTCAAAGTGCCGACATTTTAAGTTAACTGTTTTTGTTCAATCTTTTTCAAAATATAAATATGGTAATACTTGTCCTTTTCTTTCAACTACGTCTTCCCCTAATAATAACTTTCCTCAGAATTTGAAGAATGCAGTTTATTTACCTGCGTCATTTGCACGTTTTGTTTCATTTCTTTTCTGTAATAATCGACAACATCATTATTAATACATATTATTATTTCATTATTAATACATATTAATATGTACATATTATTTTATTACTGTACTAATCTATTTCTGTTAGTTTTTTTTGTATCTCATCGTTTTGTTTATACTGTTAACATTACAGCTTTCGAGGCAGATACAGATCTATATATCACGGAACGTGGTAACGTATTAAATAGTGATCTACTTTCCTTTCCCGTTTAAAATACGAGTACCTGGCGAACATCTTGTTTAACAATTAAACATTTAGGACAAAAAACCGTTTATTGTGCAATTATACCCAGCAATAAACGCTAAATAAAACACGAAATCACATTAAAACTTAAGACATTAAAAAACTTGGCGTTGACATTTGTTTTCTCCACTTTCCAAAATCAAGTTTTTATATGAATACTTTAGCGACACGAGATCATCGTACAAGCTGCTTCCGCGTCTACCTAGCCTCCAAACCTACACGAACATGACGTCACCAAGGAAGAATGCTTATCGTCTGTTTTACGATTGTCAGTTAAGAAGGAAGTCATAACTTCCTCATAACAATTTACTCTCATAATTTATGTATACTTTAAAATGTTCTCATTACGTCTACTTAATAGTAAAACGTGGCTCTGGAGTTTAAATTTATGCGGGTGTTCCAAAAATGGAACAAATTTTATTGTGCTATTATTAAACACTTGAGACTTTGAAGAATAATGTAGGCTTACTTCATTGACCTTAGTCAGTTTTACGACATACTTAAAATAGATAACATTTTAAAGTCACTTCAGTTAGTAGAGATACTACTAAAGCCTGTTACACTGTAGTAGAATTAAAATTATACAGGTATTTTTCAGCCAGCTTTCAAGAGGCAATTTGAAGGGAATAGCTAACAAAAAGCTTAAAATAGGTAACATTCTGAAGTTAATGAAATTCGTAAACTACTATCAAGTATATTGCAGATGTAATGTAGTATAATTAAAATTATAAATGTATTTTTATGTCATCTTTTAAAAGGTGTTTATGAAGGCAGTAGTTAACATGACACTTAAAGTAATTAACACTTGAGATTCATTGAAATTCGTAGATATACTGTTCAATACTGCCACAGATGTACTGAAGTAAATTTAAAATTATAAGGGTATTTTTCAGCAAGTTTTTGAAAGGTGCTTTTTCAAGGAGTAATTAATATGACATTTAAAATAGTTAACATTTTGCAGTTATTGATAATCCATAGAGATAGTAGTCAAGCCTGTCACCTACCTAATATAGGTGCAACAAGTTTAAAAAATATTTTCCCATCCAGCTTTGAAGAAGCTTTTATGAAGGAAATATTTAGGCATGATTGCTGGCGTTTTGAAATTATTGATATTTGTAAAGATACTACTCAAGCCTGTCACAGATGTACTGTAGTAGAATTAAAATTGTAAAGTATTTCATCAGAAATTCTTTATTATTTTAAGAGGTATTTGACGAGAGTCAAGTTACTTGGAAAAGTAACTATTTAAAAAATAGCCAACAGATAATCAGAGCAGAAGCCCAGGTGAGAGAAACAAACGGTTAAACCATTATTAACGTTATAACAAGAAACCCTTTTTTTGTATGAGGAATAGAGTCGCAAAGAGTACAAAATCACGTGCCAAGCACCAGGAAGAATAATACTCTGGCATTGGAAAAAATTGGCTGGATGAACTTGAGGGAACTTCCAGCTCTGGAGAGGTATATCTTTTGACAGAATTAAAAGGCCTAAAACTAGTTGCCCAACTCCTTTATGAATCATGGTGCATACTTACATAACGTAAGTGTATGATCCATTTAGGACATTGTTGACTTACTAGTCCTACGCCTAAAGTGGGAACCGTCGTTGTAGACTTGCTGCAAATCATGATAATAAATACAGACCTCTTTACAAAGCAGTGATCCTACCCAAAGATCTACTTAATGTAAGCTATAGATCCATTCAGGGTATTAAGGACTTACTACAATCTAACTCTCAAAGTGAGAACCGTTGATGGAGATAGCTTGTAAAATGTAAAGCAAACATAAAGGTAAAAACAGATCACATTAAACATACTTACATAAAGGTATATTTCATGTAGAAAGGCAGAAAACAAACTTTTTTTTACCATCCTTCATCCTATAACGTCTTCAGAAAGGTCTATCCCAAGGTGACGGAATATTGCTTTTGGAATTTACGAAGGCCGGTGCTTGGTCTTCAAGTAAAGACGGTTTCTACTTGGGAAGCAATCTACAGAAGCTTGGAGGTGTTACTGGTTTGTAGCTACATTAGACGTCTAAGTAAACGATTGTTATCCTAAAAATAAAACACATTGTTAAGGCCTCCTGCATTCCAAAAGTTGATGCGAAGGCTACTATCGGAGCCCTGAAAAGGGCCTTTTTGAGTAAGGCTCATAGTCATTCTGATTAGGGTATTCACATTTTCCACAAAAGTAACTCGCATCTCTTTGTATTACAAAAGCGATCCGTTGGAAGAAAGTAATCTTTCCAAATATCTGGGTGTAGTACTTAATAGACGTCTGACATGGAGTCCTCATGTCGAACAGTGTGCGGAAAAAGCAACAAAAAGAACAAAAATATTAAAAAGACTGTCAGCTACAAAATGGGGGCAAGCCAGGGTGTCCTGTTAACTACCTATCAGTCATATATCAGACCTGTCCTTGATTACGGAAGTGATGTGACCATCACAAGCAACCTTAACACCCTCTGTAAATTAGACATGGTGCAGAACACAGCTTTAAGGATCATAACAGGTGCACACCCATTGTAGTAATGGAGGCACGGCACAAACGAAGTGTAGTTCAATGGAAAGCCATAGAGAGAAAATTGCTCTCCGGTTCTGGTAGAGGCACAGAGGAGTACACACTCATTGGACAAACTATAGACAAGCCACGTCCCGACTGAAGACTCAAATACCCCAATGGCGTCCTATGAGATGGTGGCTTTGAAGTATGGAATAGCCTTAGAGAAGCCAACACTGTTTACAGATTGTCGCGAGTTTTTCCACAATCTACCAAAAGCTAATTGCAGATTGAAGAACCGCAGTCAGCCGGAATCAGCATTCCTGGACATAGAACTGAAGCAAGCAGCCCTGCATACAATCAACGAAGAGTACTCACAACCAGAATGGTTACATACAGTGTGGGACTCCTCTCGATACTGCACTAGGCTCTACATCTGAAAGTTTACCCACTAAACTCGTCACCCTCCAGGCAGATTTCCACCCCGGAACCGCCGAAGCATTACTTCAGGGTGGTGCCTCTTATACTTCCTCCATTATATTACGGATCTAGCCATCCTTCTTCTTTTTTACATCGTAGAATAAATTCGATGTATTTCGATGCCATATTCCAGTTGGCTTCCGATGCAAGCATCGTCCGTACAAAGCTCTCTGGGGAGAGACCCGTGGCATGTGTCATCAATCGACTCCTCTGGTCTACGAATCTGGCGCACTCAAAGAAGGTGTGCCTCGAGTCATCCAGTTTGTCGCTACATATCCGGCAGTTCTATTAATAGTTTATTATTATTATGATTATTATTATTGAATCCTCCTACTTGTAGTCTACACAACCACTGTAGAAACTTTAAAAAACAAATAATTCAAAGAAAGACATACTAAATTGTGTAAATTATTGAAGGAAACAAGTAATATTTAAGCATTGTAGGCTAATGAAGTATTAAACGGTTGTTGTAGTACTTTCAAACACCTTCGCCTCTCTACTTCGGTGCAGTTTGCAATTAATGTTTGGTAGATCATAAAAAGCCTTCTCAATCACTTCATTAGACAAGAAATGTAATATGTATTACAAGGTTGTAATTCAGCGATTGGCGGCAACTCATGTTTATTCAGATCAGATGTTACGTGTCAGCGGTGTTAAACAGATAGAAAGTTGTCGATAAAGTCAGAGTTGATTAATCGCGTGCGCCACCTTGAAATGGAAACGTAAAGATAAATCATCATTTATAAAATATTACAATTTATCTTTGATAAGGTGAAAGATTTCAATATACAGAAGCTTGTTGTAAGTGATGCCAACCTTCAGGCACAAATTTCAAATATCTCCACTTTCAAGAAAAACGAACTCACAACACATTATTTTAAGGGTAATAAATAGACATTTCTTGCTAACAAACATTATCAGTATGCCCAACTGAGAATTTAAAATATTCCCACAATTTTAGTCTTTATTATAAAGCTAGTGCTATTTATTTATTTGCCTTTTTGTGTTTTTAAATCCATCAGTCTTGCTGGATATTATCGCTAAGGAAGGGCATTAAAATCCCTATTACGAGGACGTATGTTGTGAATCACGTGTGCAGGGTCGTGCTCTTACAGTAGACCTACTTTCTATCGGAATTATATAGAAGGATCTACTCATTACATCCTCTTATAAGGTTAAAAAAAATAGATGAAATTGGGCAGAGCTAAGGAGATATCTTAATAATATCCTTATAATGTGATTAGGGGAAGGTTATGGCATTGGGCGGAGAGGGTAGCTTACTTGAAGTAGATTTACTCTCAACCGGAGGTGTCTACTACTTGGAGCTTGTATTACTGAAGTTAATATATAAAGAAATGCAAACTACCACTGTACACAAAGTTTTTCTTTTATAAAATAATTGTTTTTTTTCTTTAATCGGCACCGTCGCGTCGTTGTTACTAGACGGACTTTACACCACTTGGAATCACAATAGCGCAATTTGCAAACTGATTTCACAAAATACGTTCGAAAGTGGGCTGATGGAATCGAGTCTTGGCGATGTCACGAATTGAACAGATAACTCTAGTGGCAGAGTTGTGAACTAGAAAGTCGAGGATCACGTGACAATCATGAACTTCGATCGTGATCAATAAATGCAATATTGTCACTTTTACGTCGTGCGTTTTAAGATGGCCGACGAAAGCTACTCGAGATTGAGTGGTGAAGGCAATAAATAGTACGTCTTGAGATAGATTAGAATCGACCAACTGGTAGAAGAAAGGATTGTCCTTGAGGAGCCTTATTATACTATTAAAACTGTCTGTATCTGGTGTTTTATAGCCACCACCAACGGTAGCGATTCTCTATCTCCCCCTTTTTTTTGGATAAAGGGAACCCAAGCTACATGAGGCATAATGCTCCTATTCCCATTACGACGGAACATTTGGTTCTTTTATCTAATCCTTAATTCTACAATTTTTTATCCTTCTTCCTACTCTGGAGTTACAGACACTTCGCTTTCACCTCAATAGAGTAAGGCCTATTTCACTTGTGCCCCTCCCCACACCAGATATAACAATTCTCTATCCAGTCCAGAAGGTTTTTATCCTTCAATATTTTATTAGTCATGTTCCATTCTTTATCCTTCACAAAAAATAACAGTGAAACCGAATGGTAGGTTGAAGATTAAAAAATAAATTTTTCTATCGTATTTTCCACCTATCTGCCACTTTAATTCAACCGTTTCACTCCCCTCTGGTATTTTTCCTATTTAGGATGAGATTTCGTGTTATTTGTCTCATAATTCTCCTACAATTACCAGGAGCGTTGATATCTAAGGACTTGTACAATGAAGTGCGAAATTTTTTTCATACAGGTTCTCTACTAACCGAAATACGTCTAGTAACTGTCTTTTCGGTAATTTGTTTTTATAATAAGCCCATTTCTATATTTACAAAAATAATTCTCAATTAGTACGTGATATAATAATAGCTATATAGATCATACGATTATAGTAGAACAAAATCGTACTTTATGTTTTGCCATAACTGGTGATATCTTCAGGTAGCATCTTGATATCCGCATCTTTGATACCCTCGATTTGTAACCAATAAGTAGTGTTTATTGGAATGTTTAAACCAGATGCAAGCTATAATCGACCAAAGGTGAACTTGAAAACACCTTAAGGTAAAAACATAAAGGTTCACATTGTGAAAATTTGTAAAGGGATTTGTTGTGTATGCGTGCATACGTGGTAAACATTACACCGTTGTTTGTCTTGGTTTCTGACAAACAACCTTGTCACAATAGTTTTGTAAAAAAAGACGAAACTTTTTCCAAAGTAGTATTATTCTGAAATATAATGGAGAATATAACACGCATATTATTGCTAAATATTTATACGGGGTGATTATACAGACAATTCTTTGAGATCTCGTTCAATAATTAAAAAGACAAACTGACCTGGAGAAAAAAGTTTATTTTTATAAAAAAGACTTTTCCTAATTTTAAACATAATCCCCATCAACATTTACGCACTTGCCCCAACGGGTTACTAGCTTTTTTTCTGTTTTGGTGTCGATGTCAGTTTCCCACAAATTTCTTTATATTCTCTTTATCCTAAAACTTCATCCCACGTAATGCGTCCTTAAGAGGACCAAAGAAATGGAAATCGGAGGTTGCTAAATTAAGGCTATAAGGGAGAAGAGGCAAGTACCCGCAGGCCAATTTATCAATATTTCATGGGTTAAGTCAAGAACGGGAGGACGTGCAATTTCTTTCTGGAGAATCATCCTCTCCTCTGAGATCCACGACATTTCTCTCTCATGGCTGGCTTAGCTTGTTCAAAGGTTTATCTGATTGGAATTGGCTGTTTATTGACATGAATAAACAGTGCAAAGCAAAATTCACCTGAAAAACATTAACCAAAACTTAGTCACTAATAATTTATCGTAAAGGTACGAAAATATTTCCCTCAACTTCAATGCATCAATCGGAACGTTTATGGATGTCTTATACTGTTTTCCGTAGGTCACCAAGGCTGGATTTATTTGCACAAAAGCATCAATAATAAGGGAGTAATGCGTCGAAGGATTTAACTTTCAAGTTGCAAACATTTTCTTTTATACAACTCAATAAGCAAAAATCCAGTGGCTTAAGGTCTGGTTATCTGAGTGGTCAATTAATAGGACTTCCACGACTAATCCACTTATTTGGGAATAATTAAAAAGGCGGTAATAATGTTAGAAAAATGTGGCGTTGCACTGTCATGTTGTATTCAAGCAATGTTGGAAACTCTTCAAACTGTAAGCCTGACCTGTCGATCGGTCCAATTAACTGATAAGCCCACACCTTACATCAATCCTAAACTCCTGACGAAAGTTATCTTCAACAGTTTCACGACGGTTACTTCTGTCCATGAGCATGCGTCGGTTTTTTAAATTGTTAATGGCACCACGTGTGAACTTTGACTCATCGGTAAATAGAATGTGCTTAAGAGTCACCTAAGAAAATTAATTGGATAACTCCAGACGACAGGCAGTGTTTCCAGGATGTAGATTTCTATTTGTTTGTGATATGGATATAGTTTTGGATAATACAGGATATGTTTTAAGAATCTTCCATATTTTACGACGTGAAGTTCTCAACAGTTTAGAAATACGTTTTGTTCCTAAAACAACACGTATTTTCCACGGACTACTATGTTCAGCAGAAATGTTTTTATTTACACAAACATCATGTCGCATACGGCAGACATTTTGGAATGTTGAAACGTTTTACTAGTAGTGAACCTGTTTCTCCACGTGACATATATAATATCGGTATACCACGTGAAAATGGATATCCCACACACCTGGCAACTACAAGAAGCCACTAGTATCAGAGTAAGCTCTAAAATGAGAACATGTAATTAATTAATAGTTAACTAACACATAATAATAGGTCTCGAAAGTCGACTCACATGTATACCAAGTAAGATTTTTGTTAAAGTACATTAAAGTGTAAGTGATAAGTGAATACAATAAAATAGTTTTGTAAAGTTAAATATATATATATATATATATATATATATATATATATATATATATTTATTTAAAACAACATAGGTTATTCAAATACAAGAATATTTATTAATTTATATTAAAAACTTTGACATTATTGTAATTTTCATTCCTGATGATGTTGGTACTGTTTACCAACGAAAAGCTTTTATATAAATTAATAAATATTCTTGTATTTGAACAACCTATGTTGTTTTAAATTATTAAACAAGAAAACGTGTTTTATATATATATATATATATATATATATATATATATATATATATATATATATATATACATACACACAGTCGGACCTCTATATAACGAACCTCCAGATAACAAAATCCTCTATATAACGAATTTTTATCTTGTCCCATGACATTTTAGAAGTTATACTGCTTATTTACCTCTATGTAACGAATTTCGGACCTGTCAATAACGAATTTTTTTTTCCATTTCAACTGAAAAAATGTAGTGTTGTATAGGCAGCTCACAATGGCATTTCCAGGAAATTGTTTATTTTCAGCAGGAAGGTCAACAAAACCAAGAATGGTAGGCGAAACACATGTCGGCAATTGACTGCATGTTATAGTTCGGTTCAGCATCACTAGCGTTCCGGCACGCTCTGGGTTTCCTTACAGATGCTCTCCCAGCTTATTTCCTTAGATACGGTGAGCTCACCGGCACCCTTACTCCCAGGCTAATTGAAACTTCTCTAGTGTCGATATCTATATAAAGGTATGATTTTTACGTCAGTGCTTTAAAAGAGTTTGGAGAACATTGTGCCTGAGTTGTTTTTAAATCCGACCATCCCAAATTAACGTTTGATGCTTCAACTGAAATAATGATTCAGGAAGTTTTATGAACAGATTTAATTTGGTTTAACATTTATATTTTAATGTTTTTTTTTAGTTTGAACCATTTAACGCGGCAGAATAAAGACGCGGTAAATAAAATCTACATAAGTGTATTCTTCTGTTGAAAATAAGAAACCTGCAGCTAGTTTAATTATACAGCACTTTAAATATCAGAATAGGTAGGCAGTAATAGGCAGTGTTTGAAGGTTGAGTGCTATTTCGGCAAGCAACAAAATTCCTAAAAGACAGTGCCATTTCGGCAAGCTCGGTTTTACAAATTACCATAAACGTTAATGAGTGCTCTCTCGTCCAGAAGAAATTTTGACGAGGGTTGAGGCGGTTCAGGTAACTTCTTTAATATATAGATGGAAAGTATTTCCTGTAAATAAGTAACCATTTTTAAATACTTCCACAAGTGTTTAAATTTAACAGTGTTCTCGCTTTATTCAGGCATCATAAGTTGATGATAATCATCAGTAAACTAAGGTGAAAGCGCTTTTAAATTTAAAAAGTGTTATTCATTTAGAAGTTCAGATAGTCGAAGGTAAATGACCCCCATGCTTACGTGCAGAATCATATGCTGTGGGGGTCAGAGTCCGTTATTTCACCCTATTCTTGTTAATTGTTCCTGTAGGCACGAAGTACATTTTTTTTTTTAACTAGTATTTATAAACATAAATGAGAAACATAATAATCTAAATAAAATCTGCTTGTTTTTCTTGTCAATCTCTTACAAACACCGGACTGTCAGACGTATTCACCACATTTTCCAAGCAATTGGGGAGGTGTACATAAAATTACGATTTCTAGTTTATTTATTTATTGTTTATTTTTAATAAAATTCAATGTATGTCTGACCAGTGTGGTAACTAATTTTTCTGCCCCCCCCCCCGATTTTCGGCTCCCCTACGTGTAAAATAGATATTACTGTATATTAGAGCTAAAGATAAATAACGCCAGTCTAGTATTGTTTCATTTTAGTGATTTGAACTATTTTTAGTGTTAAGGTTCTTGTTTAGGCTATAATTTTTTTTTGGTAAAATTTAACCACGTCAATGTAGTGTAAAATTTCTATAAGCTAAATGTGTTAAAAGTAAAATATTTTCATAATATAGAGTTCAGTTCCGTATAAGGTCCTTGGCACACTGGTCGATTTAAGAAGCGTATCTGGGTTCGCGCGACATGCTCTTCATGTAGGACTTACAAGGGACTGCCAAGTACAATTTTATTTGAGATTCCAACTAGGATGACATTTTTTCATTACAGTACTTAGAAAATATTATATCCTTTTGTTTATTTCACTATATTTATTTCAGGCAGGATAACAACTGTTTCGATCTGCGTAAGTGTTTGTTACCAATCCACTATATAAAATTTAAAAATATGAATAACAATGAAGCTTTATCTAAAAAAACAGCAATTTATCTTTTTGAGAAAATAACAAAACAAGGTAGAATGTAGCGTCAAAATGAACCAAATTCAAATACCAGTTTTTAAAATTCAAGTACACTCCTTACAGGTTGTTATAATCATGTATGTACAGTATTGAATTAAAATTAGCCTGTATAGTTAATATTTTAGTAAAATAAATTACTAAGAGAGATAACGTAGGCCTAACGATATAGTCTACAGTAGTCTCGAAAACTCGACATATGGACTTTAAGGGTGCCGAGTATGAAGAATGTCGAGTTTGACAGAATTCAAGTTTAAAATGAATCAATACACAATCTTTTATATTATCTTATATTTAATTCCGTAAAACAATTTTTGTTTAACGAACTATTTTTCGTTATTATTAGCATGGGTGCCGACTTCATAAGGGGCTCTATCCAAATTTTTAAGAAAAAGTATTAAAATATAATAATTTCATTTTAAGGAACTGATATCAGATATGATTAAATAATCTAAAAATAATACACAATTATGCTGTTTATGAGCCTTACCACACGCAAGCGGTGGTAAGGTAAACTCAGGAGGTTTTTTTTATCTAGGCTCTTTCCACCTAATATAAACGCGATATCATTAACGAGCGCGTTGGCGTGCGATTTTTGCTAGCCAGAAGAAGGTTGGTTAGAAACAAAAACAGTGACAAAAGATAATGGGAAGGATCCTATAATGGATTTTTTTATTGTTCTTATTACAAATTATAAATAATATTTGTAAC
Source organism: Prosapia bicincta (assembly GCA_036971475.1). Classification (NCBI taxonomy): domain Eukaryota; kingdom Metazoa; phylum Arthropoda; class Insecta; order Hemiptera; family Cercopidae; genus Prosapia; species Prosapia bicincta. Next base: position 53,641,298 of record JBAIZL010000005.1, read on the forward strand.
AAATTTGGCTCGGGAAATGCATATATTGCAAAGAAAAAAATATTGTAGGCTACATTTTTTCACTTTTCTTAGAATATCTCGTAAACTACTAGTTTTACATGAAAATGTTATTCTACTTTATTTGTAGGGCATTAAATTAAACTAAATATTTATTAAAGTAGGTGGAAATATAATAGGCCATTATAAATTTTGATTTCAGTTTATTTTCCACTTGCTGATATATATATTATAACGAAATTCATTAAGTTAAGAAAACTGTTGGTTAAATATTTGAACTTGTGAGAGATCGTAGTACACGGTCGCTATCTAGCAAGGGGTAGTCTATTGTTATATCTTTCGGCCAAAAACTGTTACTGCACGCATCTGGTGAGCCATAAATATTAAAAACGTCGAAAAGTTTTATTGTAAGTAAACCAAGACGTGCCTCGTTCATGGGAGAGAAGCTTTACCTAGACATCCATGGACCAGGGAGATTTATGACTAGGAATCCCTGAGAATACAGAAAAACACATGCATCTGTGGGAAAGTACAACAAATTCCGACGAAGCCCAAAAGAAAGTGAGGGAAGCGTCAAAATGTCATAGGCTAGTCACAGTTTGAGCGCCATAAGGGAGCCAATCAAATTTGAAGAGGGGATGAAACCCATACGGATACGATCCAAGAGACACAGGAACAAGACAGTCAATTTTCAGGACTCAAGGAGTCAATTTTCAGTACTCGAAAGGGTCAAGTTGTAGGACTCGAGGGAGAAGTAATGTTCAGTCTTAGTAAGAAATATGAAATTCAAACAAAGTATGGTGGCAATTTATAGTAAGGGAGATTAATAAGGGAGATTATCAAATAGGATGTGAAGTAAAAGAGGGAGATTAAAGGGTAAAGAGTGAGATTAAATAAGGGAGATTATTAAGTAATGAGTTATATTAAGTGAGGGAGATAAGAAAGTAGTACGAGAAATTAAATAAGGGAGATAACTAAATAGTAAGTGGAATTAATAAGGGAGTGATTTAATAAAGTCAGTTACGGCATGGAAGCATTTCGAGAGATTAAGAAAAGTGAAATTGATAGGAAAATATTAATAAGTAAATATGTGTCAAGTCAAGTGAAACAAGGAACCACGCAAGTACTAATTAATAATTTATTTAGATTTAAAGCCAACTCTTTAAAGTAACAAACATTAAGAATCTCTTAAACTTTAGAAATTCTTTAAAAAGTCATAATTAATTGAAATATAAAATTTATCAAACCAAGAGCAGTAACTTATACACGTCCTTAAATAGCTAAAGAAAAGTAAAATTAGAATTGTTTAAAAATTAATAGTCAAATAAGAGTCTTGATGCCTATCGGCAGAAATTAGAGTTAGTAAAACGAGTTATATGAACTACCTATAAATGCAATATTGATCTCAGGATAAAATAAATCTGTTATTATAAAAGCAAGTAGCTGGGTTATTAATTTAATTTCCTAAGAGTCAAAATATCCTGTAGACAATCATAAGTGAAGGTACGTTATAATATATATATATATATATATATATATATATATATATATATATATATATATATATATATATATATATATATATATTTAAATAAATAATTTCACTACAAGAATAAGTATTTATTAAATTATACAAGTTGAAGTTTTTCGCCGATTAACAACATCGGCTCTATCAAAACTTACTACACCGTTTATGTTCTATGCTTACATCAAGAACAGAAATGGTCTAGTAAGTTCTGATAATGCTGATGTTAATTGGCGAAAAGCTTCAACTTTTTAATTTAAAATAGTTATAGAATTTGTTTGCGTTTAGCCTCCCTCAAGTTGTAAAATGGTATATGGTCTACTGAAAAATTGTACAGTACAAAAATCAATCTATGTAAATAAATTTTATACATAGAAAGGTTTTACAGCGGTTATTGTTTAAAAAATGCCTAATTTATAACGTTTTGAAGCATATAACGAAGGCAGCTTTGGATGTATCTTAATTAGGCTATCACCTGATTTGTGAAAATATTTTTTTTTTTATTCTCACTATGTTGTTTACATTATAAGTATTTAATTGTAAAATTTATTTGACTGGCAAACGAGCCACACCCACTATTACAAACATCAACAAATTAGATAACATTCTACCCATTTATAAGAACGCGTTGAAACGCATTGAAGTCAAACAGTTATTGTAAACCTGTCAAACTGTCAAGTATAGGCTTTTGCCAAGTATTACTTTAAGAAGGTAATTTTTCAGATCTAGTTTACAATTTCCAAATGTAAAAATAATTAATGAAATGGTATTTGTAATTGATAAAGAAATATTCTTTATCAGTAAAGAGTAAAGAGCTGTTGTATGAAATCATACGAGAAAAGATTTGGGGAATCTGTCGTTCATATTAGTATCCTTGACAAGAACCAACAATTTTGTCCTCATCATAAAACATTTAAATTCAAAACAAAAACGTCAAAGGGCGATAAACATTTGAAGACCAAGGTTTGCACGTGTTTTGGGAATCAAATCTAAGCAATTACAGGCAAAACACGCCTCCTACAGGCTCATACAATTATCTGTAGGGATTTTCCAGTGTCCAAACAATGTGACGGATGGGAAACAGGAAATAACCAATTGTTACCTTGGGATCTTCACACAAGGGTATCTTTGTTATTCAACAAAATGGCCGCTGACAACTCTCACTTGAAAAAGTACACTGTACACGTCGCCAATTTGGTGACTAAGCGAATAAAGATGTCTTAGACATATTCACCATAATTTAGCGAAGTGTGAGTTTTAGTTGCCTGATTTTGTATTCTAAACACGTTGTAGGAACCTGTCAACAATATGTAGCATTCTCTAGGGGGTGTGTTGTGCTGATATGTCTGTTATCAAATGTTTTCACGAGAAGTGTGTAAACTGAACGCGTTTGTTTTTTTTATCCCAAAGGAGTTTACTAAACTGAATATTTTATTGGTAGCACAATGGTTGTTTCGCAAATGTGCCACATTATCTATTTTTTTAAAACAACCAGATGTTTTTTTCTAACCTGATATTTTACGAAACTGGACTATGTGTGTTTAGAAATGAATAAATCAAGTTTCGGATTTGATTGACTTGAAGAATAAATTTGTAGGAACGACAAAATATATTGAAAGGCGCTGAATGTAAAATGTAACTAAGGACCCAGGATGATAGCCAGGAATTAAGGAATCCTGGATGAAGGAATGTAGCGACCAGTGATATATCTCCTAGAAGAAGATACTGCTGTCTTAAAGTCAGGAGTTAGGCCAGCTTAACAAAAAAGGTTACGCTGGCTGGCAACTCTGTTAATAGATATTAACAGAGTTGCCAGCTCAGTTTACTACAAAGAGAGCAAAGGTGTAAAGTTCAAGGAAATCAGATAGAGCCAAAGAAAATTGATGGCGTATTTTAAGACGAAAAGACTCTTAGTTTTCACCTATCGGATGACAAATGAGGCAAAAGAATCATAATTTCTAATGGGACTTTATAAAGAGAGGGTTAGCATCATGTAAAGACTTTTTCAAAAGCTCAAGAAAACAATTTTCACAGATTGATTCTATGCTGATTTTGATAGCTCGATCGAGGAATCAAATATATATCCAGTGGCTTTTGCATTGTTGCCAAATAAAAAGAAATAAACTTATGTCAAGTTTTTCCAACTAATTTTGGAAGCTACGCCCAACTGGATACCAAAACAAGTAAAGCTACTGTCTTGGAGACCAATGTAGTTTTTGAAGCCGCAGCAATATCCGCTGTGAAAGAGTCTTCCAAAGAGTGAAAGTAAAAGGATGTCACTTACACGTGAAAAATGTTTATGGAGAAAAGTTCAAGATCTGGGCCTTACGCAAGACTACAAAGAAAATGAAGAAGTTCGCACACTAATAAAAAAGCTGGTATTTCTCAAGCCCGATATTGTAATCGTTAGTTGATTAGAGATCTACTCTCAAAAGCCAGAAAATAATAGGTTGACGGAGGTTTTTGTTTATGTTATTGAACATTGGATGAAAAGTGAACAAAATGATATATAGTAATGGAACTGCTTCAATAGGTGGCATAGGATCACAAAATCAGTTGAACAATAAACCTAATAGCATGTTTCAAAGACTACATCTCAGAATCAAAATGTTTGAAGGCCGAAGCTGAAAACTCAGCGTGCATTTTTATGACATTACAGTTATACTTGGAAGGATAACGAAGAAAGCTAAAGTATACGGAAGTGGATACAGTCTTGGGGTTAATTTTGTCTATTAGGTTAAATAGACAAATTTAATAGTCTTCCACAGTGCAGTGAATCCGAAAATACAACATTAACGATACACCACACCTTTTGACAACATAGCTCGTAGACTACTACAACCCCCGGTCAGTGATGCTCGACAATGGAGATACTATCAATCTTTGAAAGTTAACTCGCATAAATACCAAGTAAGATTCTTGTTTAAGTACATACAGTGAAAGTGATAAGTGAATACAAGAAAACAGTGTTGCAAAGTTTATATATATATATATATATATATATATATATATATATATATATATATATATATATATATTTATATGTATAATAAATTTAAAATATTTCAAAAATAAGAATACTTTTAATGAATATATTTATTCAAAGCTTTTCGCCGATAAAATAGTATCAGCATCTTCAGGAAAATAATTATCTAAATGAATTATCTTCAGCATTAGATAATTATTTTCCTGAAGATGCTGATACTATTTTATCGGCGAAAATCTTTGAATAAATATATTAATTAAAAGTATTCTTGTTTTTGAAATATTTTAAATTTATTAACTATATTACAAGAAAACATATCACCATATTTAATATACATATATATTATGTGTAATTATGTATATATATATATATATATATATATATATATATATATATATATATATATATATATATATATACATATACATAATAACATCTATATTCTATAGCATTTAAGAATTTAATAACTCGAGAGTTATTTATAAGAAACAAGTTTTAAAGCCTTTATAAACCAACTTAATTATTGTCTTGTACATTTTATGAAACAGACCTGAAAAAATTCAGAATCAAGTTTTCTACAAATTATTTGCGAATTCTTATTATAAAAACACTTTGTGAGTTGTATACTTTCAGGGAAACAAAACATCTCTACAATCCGTCTCTTGTTACTGCTCGCAATTACATCCAAAAGATCTTGCATTTAAAAGTTCAGGGACTGACATAAGGGTAAGTCCCATTGACCGTTCTTTGTCAAGGAAAGGGATTTTGTTTTACAGAAATGTTTTTACTCTCTTTAGAGTTGAAAAAGACCTCTCCGCTTCACACTGGAAACGGTGCTAGAACAGGCAATACAAGTTTGATTGTCGGCTAGAAGTTACAAGTGCGATATTTTCATCAGTTCTTCTAGACGATCTGACTTTCGACACCACAAAATGTATTGAATATAGGACTGGCTTTGTCTTCAAACTACAACCGTTGGTTCTGGAGTAGACTTTTCTCGCGGTGGCAATTTTATGGTAAAGAAAATTCAATAACAATGAGAAACTCATCTTTTTTAACAAATCGATCAAGAAAATGAATAACTAGTTTATTGATTTTTGGTACAAAACAGTTCGAGTGAAGTGTTTTGGTGGGGGGAGGGGTACTATGAGTGGAATTTATTTCTTATCCCCCCATATCAGCGGCCAGTAGATTTAAGCCGGGTTACAATGCAATCACAAAATTTAACCGCTGCAAATATATGACAGTGTAAAGGCTTCCAAATATGTGACAATCACACCTTAGTTTAAAATATAATTACAGACCAAAACTAAAAAAATAAAACTTTCCTTTTCCATTGAAACTAATAGTGTTGACGTTTCTTTAGAAAACTCTCAGTTCAGTTGTGATAGTTCATTAGTTTTGGACTTATTGCTCGGCTTGGCTCAAGAAAAGAATTACGAAATCGACCAAACCTTGTTTCACAGAGTCTTGATCCAAAACTATTATGCTTCAATTTTAATGTTCTATTTAAATGACATAATCATCTTAATTTTGAACTTATGTGTGTGTACCATAGGCCACAATGGTAGGTTTATTACTGGAGTTTAAACTTATTAGTTTTTTACATTTCTATCCAAGTTTAGCAAGCTAGAATGTTAAACAATTTACAATTAATAATAATGAAAGGGAAAAAGAAATTTGTTTATCTTTCCAATATTTCTATATTTTTCATCTTAAAACATTCAGGAAAGAGTTGAGTCCGGACCCATTGGACCACCTCCTTGGCAACGTTCAAGGAGGACCAATAAAAATTATCATTTTAGTTCCTGTGGCAAACGCAGTTACCGAAAACCATATACACGAAACTGATACATCTCTCGACTCAAACTCGTCAATGAAAATATCATGTTTATAAACCTAAAAAAAAACCAATGAACATATTTTTCACAGGAAAATGCAAGTTATATTTTATTATGTTGGCAGCCTTGAAATTGTGTAGTAATTATTGTCATGCTGAGTCAACAGGTAATTCCCACAATTGTCAGAACAAAAGCACGATAATCGTAAAGTATTGATTATCGTACGGCCTGATAGAGCATGCTTTGCGATAAGACGAATCATGGCCTTCTGAATACGTTGACAGCGATAGGGACCCTTGCTGAAAAATTGCATGATAATAATGGCATTGGATGTTGACAAGGAAGGATGGTATGGTTGCAAAAGATAAGACTTTTATAGATAAAATGACCTTTGTTTGGATGTACTCTTCACAATAAAATGTTTTGTTTGTATGTGAAATATCTCTTGTTAGATAGTTTTACGCTGTTTTGATGTTAGTTAATAGAGCACTGGGTGAAATTTTGATTACTACAAAACACTATTAAATAGTCATTTAGTTTAGTTATTTAATTACTCATTTTGTAGAAATGTCATTCTTATTTGTAGATTAGGTTTAATAAAATGGTAATTTTTATCAAAGTACTGTACCAGGTAAAAAACGTTATGAGGGTAGCTTTGTGGTTTTTTTGGGGGGGGGGTACCTTCTCATAGCGGTGTAGTAAAAAAAGTGACCAGAGAAGTAAGCGATCATTACGAATTTTCTTCCTGCGCCTTGAGTTTCAATCTTCAGGGAAATGAGCGACAAGCGAAATAATCCCCCATCAGAGAATTATACCTGCCCTGGGTACTCTACACTTTTCTTAAGAAATTTTGAACTGTTAGATTTTTTCAATATTTGTTTTCTGATGTCCATCAGACTTAAACTAAGCTTTTGATTAACTAAAAGATAATAAATAATTTCTATAATTTAGGCTTGAGTAAAACCAGCTTTAAGAAAGCTTCCTCAATGATTTGTTTTATATTTTTGTTTCATAATTTTTTGTAACGTTTCATAGTATTAATACAGCTTTTGAAGGTAGGAGGGAGTACGGAGACAAGAATGTATGTCACCAATTTCTTTATATTTCTTCATTGTTTTTTCAATAGCTGTATTCATTTTCTTATACTTCAGCTTTCTTCATTTTCCATCCAAGTTTAACTGTAATGTCATTAATATGCACGCTGAGTTTTCAGATTCGGTCTTCAAACAATTGATAAGTTCTCCAGTTCTTGGGTGTGGTCTTTGAAACATGCTATTAAGTTTATTGTTCCAACCTGCAACTGAATTTGTGGTCCTACGCGCCTATTGTAGAAGTTCCATTGCTAAACATCATTTTTCTCATTTCCCACTCAACGTTCAATGTAATAGTAAAGAAACTCCGTAAACTTATCATTTTCTGGGTTTTCAGAGTAGATTTCCATGATCTTAATGGTGGTAGGAGTAGTTTGGCCGCTTATTTCACTTATTCCGTGATGGTCGCTTATTTCACTGGTCGGTTTTTTAATACATTCCTCATACCGGAAGTTGCCGACCATATCGTGTTTTCCTGTTTTGGGGAATGCAGTTTTAAATAGCTCTATTGAAGAGCAGTGATACCAACTACGGTTTTTAACCTTAATATTATTTTTTCTTACACCTTCTACTTCTTGGTATTTTCTCTTATATAATCAATTGCAGTATTCTTTCCACGTAAAACATCTTAAAAAGTACTCTTTTCTTCTCTTTATTGTACTTATAAGCCCTTATTCTTTGTGTAAGACACCCTCACTCTTTCTCCATTCCATCTACTCTACAAGGGGTTGAATTCTGTTCTCTCGTTTTTAAAAGTATACGTCGCCATTGCTTATTAACGATCGGAAAGATGTATCATCTTACAAATATAACTCTTATCACGATGTTTTGCAGTAATTGTTTTATTTTCATGAAAGATCTCTTTTCACTTTTGTCGATTTTTCTTACCTCTGATGTTTGATCGTTGTTATCTTTATCACAATGTCTTTAACATTACGTTCACGAAATATTTTTTTATCAATTTTCCTTCATTCTTTCTTTTATTAAAACAATTTTGTTCTGGCTAAGAGTAACACTTTGAGAAGAGGTATTCCTCTGGGATATGACTCTACACTAGTGAGTGTAGATTCTAAGGAGTTTAAAATTTTATCTTAATTCTAAATTTTTGCACCAAAATTTCTCTTTTCTGTTCTTATAGCTGAATAACTAGCAGAAACTTATCCATGACGTCAATAGAGAGTAGATCTGTCTGAAGGAAGTAACCCTGAGCTTGTGAAACATGGTTTTACTCCATCTCCAAAATGGGGGAATTAAATGGTGAATTTAGAATTAGTTCCACATCCTTCCCCCCTCCCCTTAAATTTTGCTTCTATGTATTTACCTTTTAAAAACATAAAAATTCAATCCTTAACCTGTTACGAATCTCCATATACAGCGACTTTTATGTAGTGAATAATGCATGTGTTTGGATCATAGAGAGCCGTCATAAACTATGCAATGATACTAGTTACGCTGTTATTCTCGTAGAGAAGTTGACAATACCACCAAAGGTTAGTAGGTCAAAAGACCAAAAGCTCGTATTGTTTGTTTAAGAAATCAGTCGTTCATTGTCTGCTTTGTTTGAATGTATTTGCAAACACTGTATACACTATTCTTAGAACAAATTACACCACATTCCTTTGTTTTTATATTGCTGAAGAGATATGATGGTTTGGCTTGCTTCACTCTAATTCTGCGTTGGTCATTAAGAAATTGAAAAGCTGCAGCATTCGGATGAAAGTCTTTTGGAATCTGCATTCCTTTATCGAGATACTTAACCCTCGGCGATTAGCTTTATTTTTGATAAATTAAGAGACATTAAACACATCGCTCGGTATCTTGTTCTGAAACGACTGAAGAATTCCTTCGTTAGAATAAGTTGCACGTCTCTAGAGTTGACTGCCAAATAACCAAATAAGTTTTAAAATATTATTATAGACTGTTAAAAATGAGTGTTCTATTGAGTAGATACAAAAATATGACGGCAAACCAAAATGCCCTAGGTTAAACGAACCAGCTGGTGCCAAAGAATCTCTAGCTGCTTATGCAGGTCCTGGATCTACTTAGTCTGTGAAAATGCTGGGCCTAAGGTAAAAAATAGCATAATAAAGCTAGGTTAAATAGTGCTTGATACATTACTTTCCTTCAATTTATGGACCCTTCGTTACTTTGAACCAATGGAGGTGTGACCCAATTAAATGGACTCTAACTTGTCTCTCCTAAGCCATTTTAATGGTTTAAAAGGAGTCATTATTATTATAGATTGATTCTATTATGAGAACTTTGGGTTCTACCGGCGGGAAAATAGTGTACATGGTGTATTTTCCGACGGGAAAATATGCATACACACACACACACACACACACACACACACACACACACATATATATATATATATATATATATACATAATTCTCTTTTTATTTTGATATACGACTCCAACTTAGTTTAATATCTAAATGCTTGTCTATATATGCAGCATTCGGCGTTTTTTTCACAAGAGAGAACGTTTCATTGACATCCAGTAGTGGTAGACCTTGTTTATTACTTTACTTGTGAGATTTATTTAGACTGACTTCACTATTCAGCTACTTGCAATTATTTTTCACTCAATCAGTTCATTTTAGAACGAAGTCTTAGCTTCATTGTTCTCTGTATGTTGTTAAAAGATTTAGATTAATGCAGTGCCATATGCAAAATATTTTGTAGCTACTTTTATATTCTTTGTGCTAAGATATTTCTTTTTTGTTTATTTACTTTCTTTTTTGAGGTTTTAACATCAATGAAAGGACGGTAGGTATATTCTTTATTTCAATAAAACGACGATAGCCATGGTGTTTTACGGAAGAGCATTCAAGAAGAAAGTGAAATATGGTGAAAAAGAACAGCACCTAGCCTGGCGGATCTACCTAGGTGAGACAACACAACAAAGTGCATATGTCAAGGAAATCTGCAGTCCATCATGTGAAACCAACCTCATACTCGTGACCCCCTCCCCGGGTGACTAAAGTCAGGGCCAAAAAACTATGAAAACTTGGTGCACGACCCATTGTACCAGTGTGTAAGAGTTTGAAAGCCTTTGTAAGTCCAGTCTCTGGAACGAGACGATACTGCAACCAGACACTACTGTTTCGACAGCTTTTCCGGAACTACTCGGGATCAACTAGAGCATTCCGAAAATACAGGTTTTCGTCTCCTATCTGATTGGTTTGATCCAGGTAGTACAGTCATACCTTGGTGCATTCTTGGTTGGCCTTACCTAAGGACCTTTGGTATTGGTCCTTGGAATGAACAAACCCATCCCGTTAGACCATGACGGCGACGTTTCAACAGGTAATTTACTTTTGTCGGGCTATTTATTCCTGATATATGTTATGGTTTTATTTTACTATTGCACAAAAAAAAAACTGCCAGATTGGAAAGATTATGTAGTCGCTAACGTTCTATCTCGATAAATGCGTTAAGAAGACAGCTAATTAGCTGTCGGAACGTCGGTCGGTAGTTTTATTGGGATAAAGAATAATTCACTCATATACTAACCGTCTTCCTCTTGATTCGTCGTTTTTCTTGTTTCTACAGCGAAACGAATAAAGTAGAAATATTTACAAATTCAGACTATTTTAAAAATGGACTACACAGTTTTTGTTGTTGTTTTTTAATATTGTCAACAACCTCTATCTTTTATTGCTTAACAGGTGGCGTTATGAGCATAATTTTATCTTTTATTTCACCTAAAATAACTCCTAAGTAATGTTTTTCCAGTTTCTAGAAAACCACCTGCATGCCGTAACTGTTATGCACCTCGGTACCTTGCGCTTAGCCTAAGATTATGCGAACACAGATTACGATCTGCGTTATGCAGAGTCATGCATGTCGGACCGTTAATAGTAACAGACGGACGGGACGGTCAGCTAGCGGTAAAGGAACACAAGTAAATGTCAAGAAGTGATGGTTAATGGGATATTGCCATTAAACTCTGACACAGCTCCATTGGTTTCGTTACATAACAGTTTTTACTTGTTCAAATTGAGTGTACACCGGAAGGTTTTTCTACTATTGAAAATCTAATATCCTCCATGAGATCAGTAACGACCAAGAATCTAAAACGACGAGATGTTTAATTTTAATTTATTAAGTTTTGAGGAGAAACCCCTTGAGTTTATTATCGCAATAAAGGGATGTGACAAAAGAAGGTCGAGCTGTTAAAGAAGTAACGGTAGGGACATGAAAAAATAGTTAACGATGGGTTCTCATTGCTTATGTACGTAAGGGAAGCAACCCTAAAGATAACTACAGGGGCCTTAGTAGTAGTGTCTATTTGCTACGAGGTAGGGGCACAGATGTGGAATGAGTGTTGGAATATTCGTAAGGAATTTAGAGACATGAATTTATCACGATGAGGGTAGTAATTTCTCACGTGTGGAAGGAAGCTACCCTAATGTTGATTGTCGGAGCTATAGAGGCGTGCTAATTGCTGGGTTTGGGACAGAATTGTAATAAGATCGGTAGAAGAATATAAATGTAAAATGTATCATGAATGCTTGATTTATGAGAGGTAGTCATGGGTCAACTGTGAAAGAAAGAAACAATGACTGTCAACCCTGTTATTTATTATTAGTAAGACTCGGAGGGACCTTATCGGTGTAGAGCACTTAGCTGCAGCCTTTGTACTCTCTTCCCACGCCTGCCATAGGACTAGCTTAGTGGGACCTACCTCTTTGCAGAAACCAAGATTCTACCTGATGATAAATCTTCTGATATCCTCTGGTGTAAATACCTGGCAGTCAAACCACTTTCTCCTTGCAGCTCCCAAAGCAGGGCACTCACAGAGTACGTGATTTGGGGTTTCCTCTGGGTCCTCGTCGCATGTCTTGCACATGGCGACCTAGATCTTCCAATTTTGTATTGGAACCCCTTCAGATTCCCATGGTCTATGACCAGCTCTACAGTAACTCTGAGTTGAGGTTTATTTAAGGAGAGTAGTTCTTTGCCCCAAAAGTCTCCCGAGTAACCCCATAGTACCTTGGATTTGTTGCATCCCAAGGTCACATTTCATTCTTCCCTGGACAACCCTGACTGATTTAACGAATAATGACAGATGTCAGATTAAAGGTAAAGATTAAAAGGATAACAAAATAAAAGAGAACGGACAGATATTCCTCTGAAGTTACACCGAACGTTAGAACGGAGGTCGTGGGTCCTCTGAACTTGGATCTAATTCCCTCGTGTGAAATAAAGTTGGTCGATAAGCATTATGTCAAACAATAGAGTGTAATGAAGCCGCTGCTTTGCGTGGGACGTTGTTTCATCCGGAGCGGACGTCGATGCTAACACATTGCTAATTAACAGGTTCGACTACCTGAAACAAAGCGATGGTTGACGTCGTTTCCTTCTAGTTCGCAAAACCATCCAGGATGTTTCCATTATGGCATGAACGAATATTACACCTCAAATATGCTAAAAACTGTTGTGGGAAAAATTATTTTATTCAAATTTTTATAATATACCCTTCATATTCTTGTAGTTGGCGATTTTCAGAAAACTGTAGCATTTCTTACATTAAGATGCTATTAGAATCCTTTGCCAATCTGCTTGCACTTTCTCCTTCTTGGTTTGGAACTTAATAAACAAAGTCGTAATATAAACCGTTGACTATAGGGCATTTGTATTAGTGCATAATAAATTAATATCCCTAGAAAATACTTAGTATGTCATCATTTTCCTAGGTTTTATCAAAAAGTACTTATTAAAAACTTACCACAAGTGTTTACTCATCACTTAGTGGCTCCTTAGTAGCAAGTGATGAAACACTTGTTGTTATACTTATTATGGTAGTAACCTATAGATTTTCTTAGTCAATATAACTATTAAAATGAACAAACAAACGTATAGGTTACTACCATAAACAAAAGGTAATAAACAATTTAATTTATCTATTAATCTACTGTTAGTAATAATACTAACCAGTATTTATTAATTTAGTAGACTTAATAATCCAAATTTATTTATTTATTAAATAAATTACTAATAAATAAATTTAAAAGACTTTAACTTCGAACAAAAGATTTGCAGTATTATTTTTTAAAAAATATAAAAATACACTTAATGTTTTAAAACCTATATAAGTTAATAAAATCTACAGATTATATAAAAACTGTTTATATTTTGAATAAAGTGTATTAAAATCGTGTTGAAAAAAGTTTAAAACCGTACCATATCTTCACTCATAAATGCATGGATACAATCTCACTCTAACTCAAAGTTGGTTTTGTAATAGTCAATAAAAAAGATCTCACAAAGTTATTTCCTTAGTTGTTACAAGACAATTTCAAATATTTTCCTTCAGGTATAACTGATAAAAAATTGAAATTTGAAAAACCAACGATTGCATAAAGATCGTTTCGATTCTAACCAACCCCATCAAATATTCCACCAGTGCTACTTGTCGCTACCAACTGATTATTTTAAGCGGGCACTCGTTGCGCTTAACTAGGCAAGATCTATACACAATATCAACAGCACAGTGGTACAATATATTCCAATGAAAATATTGGAAAGAGCCCCAATACCACAAAAATAATAAAAAATAAATAAAACAAGTTACTGAAGAATAAACCCTAATCCTAAGGGTTTAATCTTAAGTAACTGGTTTTATTTGCTATTTTTTATTATTTTTGTGGTATTGGGGCTCTTTCCAATATTCATCGTAGGCAAGATCTGTTAAACTGCTGCTGTTTTTGGCCAACATTGATAAATATAGATCTTTAATAGAGTTCGGTGATTTGTGGTAATTAGATGCCACCTATCACCGGATTGTCTTTTACACCTTAACCCTTGTAGGACCAAAGGTCAGACCATTACTTCAAGGACCAAGGGGGGCCTGGCAGGCCCACAAAACAAAAACGTTCATTATATATATATATATTGAACTTATAAAAAACATCACTTTACATTATTTACTTTATATTTATATTATTGACTAAACTATTACATGAATATTTGATGAAATATAATAAAACATATTGATTAAATAATGAAAACATAAAAATGTTATTTAGTCAATAAAAATGTTCCTTAAACCAAATATTTAATCAGAATCGGCTCCACCCGCTTGGCATTTCTCACAGGTGACAGTGCTCTTGCTATGATTTCCACATATATGTTTATTGCAATGATTACAAACAGATAAATCTATACAAAAACGATAAAATTAAAAACCATGGGCCTGACAGGCCCCCCCCTGGTCCTACAAGGGTTAAAACATGCGTCCATAAACTGGGGGGGGGGGGTGAAGGTAAATCAGCGGAGGCGCGAGACAGTTGGAAAATAGTAAGATAAATTCTCATTTAGTTAAAATTTAAGTACACAATTTATCAAAGTTTAAAACTAAATTTACACAGATTTTTTTCACGTATGTAATTTTATTGACCATGATATTCAGAAACTTTAAATGAAATATATCCATTTGTAAAAGAAATATAAGTAAACGTTGTGGAAATTTTGTAAACTTAAAATGAAATCAATAGGACGGATTGAACAAAGTAATAGTACAAAAGTGTCGCGAAACGAATGTTTGCCATTTTAATATGGCAACAGCTCCACAATGGTCAAATCTTCATTTTCGATAAAACACTTAAAAGTGTATCTTTGGCAGCTCTTCGATTATACTGGATTTTTTCAAGCACCTACTTGTGGGAAAAACGTTTTCAGTCCTTGTTGCAATAAAAGCAAAATATAAGAACAAACGTGACTGGTTATTATCGTAGTAAGGGCACAATTTTGCTAATGACTTGCGTTGTGCCCTCACTAAAATAGAAACTTAAATAGGCATGCTAGTGAAAAAAAGATGCAAGGTCATGAATCTCACTAACAGATTTCCCTCTATTTATAGTGTAAAGTGGAGGGGGAGGCTTTTATTTCAAGAAGAAGGGCATGGCACCAATTTTAGGGTGCTTCCTAGAACTTTAACCTTCCGTTATCCCCTTATGCTCTATTGAGCTTTTAGCCATCTACTAGGCCAAATATTTGCTATATTACTTTTTTTAATTTGACAATTCTTTATTCTTTTTACATTATTCTCATACTCTTTAATGCAATCAACATAAAATTCCAAAGAAAATTGTTGTAAACACAATTTCATTACGATTGAAGAAAATATATTACAATATATTAAACAATATATCAATCAAAGCATGCCTTCTACTCTACCACTGTCATTATAACTACCGAATGGAGTTCACTGACGGGTTGAAGTGTAAGGACAAGCTGCTGTCCACCCCTCTCTTATAATTAGACACATTGTTTTACCGGTTCATTACTTATAGCAGAAAGATTCAACAAACACTTAGTCGGTTCAGTTCTTCGACCACTCTAAATGTGAATTAGGCAACTATGCATAGGTCGACAAAGTCTCTTCCTATGTCTTGGGTTGGCATTTAAAACATGCTTAGGATTACGACTTTTTTGCACTTAGTAGTTCCTCATTAATTTGTCACCAGACGGCGAATGCTATAACTTGTACAATTCCAGCGACTGAGCCAATGGTTTGGAGAGTACACCAATATAAATCTAAGCTATTACAGACAATAAGAAATATTAAAACATCCGTAAAAAAGTTATAAACAACTTGAAATAATCTGTTGAGCTCGATACCTTCTGTAATTGCAATATCACTACACCTGCAGTCTGTAAAGTTTCGGAAGAGCGCTGACCGAACAACTCTTATAACCCCGTATTGACGGTCCTCCCACCTCATGGTCTGAAGTCCCCTATTGTGTAGTTCAAAATTAAAACTTATATATTTATTCACAAAAATATCAATAAAAATGTAGATTCTTTGAAAGGAGAATACAAAATGAAGAAAAATGGTACTAAATACGAAACAATTTTATTAAGAAACGAACTGAATAAAGTTTAATATAATGTTGAACTGCTATATACAAAATTTACATAAATAAATCTATACAGTTTTGCGCAGCGTAAATGACAGAACGAATGTTACTTAGAAAAGCAACTGGCGATGTTCCGGGAAGGTCTTCAGATTTAGTCTGAGCGGTGACCTTGAAAAGCATAGAAGCACTTGAGTATATGAGTATGGAGGAGGTACCGGCTGAGACAGTCTCTTAGTAGCATTCCAGTATCCATTAGTGAACAAGGTAGTGGATATTAGTAGGTCTATAGTATGCAACGCTGGACCGCTTCCCCTCCTGCAGTAGCAGCTCCCACTCGAGTCTATCTGCCTTCCCCTTCTGCACATTTCACCGGTAAATCTAAACCTAACGACTTGCATTCTAACTCCAACCACTTCTTCTCAAAATGTAGTTACAATATGAAAAAGAGGTGAATAAAATGTATTGTAAGCAAATAACGTGACATACACTTATGTATTGAATATGCAATTATCTTAATAAATGATTTTAAAATTTAAAATTGTTTGAAAAAATTTATAGAAATTTCGTTAATTCATTTATAGAAATTAAATTATTCAAAAACAATGTTAAGTATGATCATTTGGAAAAAGTTGTTCACATGCCTCTTTGTATATCTAGCAAAGTTTTATTTTTGGTTTCAGGTAGGATAAAATAAACAAATACAGTTCCCAATAAACAGTTAATTGAAAAAATCCAAAAACTTGTATATACGCCAAAACTATCGGAGATAATTTGAAAAAGTTTAGTGACCAAACTGCTCGTACCTGCGTGTATTATAGTGACAATAGAGGATGAAATTCCTTTTACACTGGGGGAGAATAGTTCTCCCTGCACGGTCGTTACTATCGGACCCATGCCTATGGCATAGAAACTGGCGTACGCTGAAATAGTCACGAACGGTACCCAGGTAAATGTTGTTAGATTTAGAAAAAAATATAGTCCTGTAAGGCTCTCAACAATGAAGCTGCCGAAACAAGAAGTCATTGTTAATATCCTTCTTCCTGATCTATCCATCAAGTAAGCTGAGATGAGGGTGAATAAGAGCGTAACCAGTCCGAAAGCGATGGTGTACTGCGCGGAAGAAAGGCCTCCGAGAGTGGACGGGAAGATCGAAGAGGCATAGGCGACCACTGCGGACATCCCGCTTATCCTTTGTACGACAGCGAGGACAACGACGATCATCAGACACCGTCTGTTCGCAGCTGACAGAAACAGATCCTTCAACGACCCGCGTGTGTTCATCGTGATATTCTCTTTGATTCTTTCCAACTCTAATTCAACATCGACTAAGCTATTGATCCCTGCGAGAGAAGACAGCGTTTCCCCTGCTTTGTCAAATTGGTCTGACTTTAAAAGAAAATATGGCGATTCCTTCATGAAAAAAGAACAGATTAGGAAAACTATTGGAATTGACAAAGAAGCCAATGCGAGTATTTCGTACGACACTAAAGGACCAATACAGAACTCGAAAAGGTGGCCGAGATAAAGCATGGTCTCAAAACCGGTGCTCAAGGTACCCCGTTCTGTGGCACGAGAGATTTCCGCAATGTACACTGGAGCGACAGTGAACGTCACGCCCATGGACAGACCGAAGAGGAATCTGGCCAGGTAGATAACGACGACGGATCGGGTGAAGTAAATTAGGATCCAGCCGACGGAGATGATAATACCCGAGCTGATCAGACAGAGTTTAGGGCCGATTTTGTTCATGATGATGCCGGACGGTATTGGACTGAGGATGTGACCAAGTTCGTGGAAGGATGCGATCCACGAGTCTTCAGAAGCAGTGATGGGTATGATGCTGCCCGGCTGTCGGAGCTTCTTGAGTGTGACTGTTGTCCATCCCGTGGTGCAGCCGACTGCAAAGACTGTTAAACCAGCTGCAAACAAACAGAAATGTTGCTTTAAATTATTTTCTAAAATTTATGAATTATTTATCATGAACTTTTACCCTTATAGGAAAGGTATAAGTATATATCAATGAGGAAAGCTATCTCTTAAGGATACAAGAATTCTTTAAAGTCGTTATATATATATATATATATATATATATATATATATACGATATAGTAACGTAACGTAAAAGTATACTAATATTAAAACGTCAATTATATTATAATTCCATTAAACGACCCTTGGCTTGGCTTAGCAATGTCTGTGAGATTTTGGACCATTAAATTGGGAACATAAAGATTTCGAATATAATTAAAAAACTACCAGTGTAATTGAGATTCATATCTGATCTGAATATTATTTGCTTACAGCTTTGGCCTTACAGCTTAACTGAATCAAACAGTTTTTTATAAGTTAACTTATACTTGAAAATGGTTTAGAAATAATCTCCAAATAATTGGAAAAGAGCAATTATGTAAAACCAGATGTTAGATCATTGTGAAAATCAGGTAATACGTGAATCTGAAATGTTTGATAGAAGATTAGAACAGTTAAAAAAAAACTGTAAAATGATTCATTTCAAAAATCTTTTTAAAGGGTCATTAGTTTCAACGATTTTACCTTTAAGTTAAGATATTTTTAAATATATTTTATATATTTGAGTTGTAATGACATTAATGTAAAGTGATTACTGCCTCCTAGATGGATGACAATAATCCTTCTCATGGACTAATTAGGAGGAAGAACGGAAGGGGGCTCGTCACAGCTTTCTTTCCGGTGATCTGGTGGTTTTCAAGACAACTTCATTTCACAACGTTGCCACGTTTCAAATTCGGCAATGCACTCATTCGGTTAACAGTATGTCTATTGATTATTGTGTGTTGCGTTTACATATACAGGTATGTGACCTGAGTATACCTAAGGCTGAAAAAACGCACGGAAATTCATTGGCTTTATCTGGGACCATACCACGTTATCTGACATTATCGTAGATTAGTAGTCAAGTGCTCTGCTCACTAGATCTCCCAGGTGGCAGTATATAGAATATAATACCAAATTATAGAACGTTTCTCAACAATACGTATTCAGTAACATCTGAGACCACTTTTCCGCTCCGACTCTTACTAATGAATACGTTTTAAAATGTTATGGAATGAATAAAATAATTTGAAAACCATTTTCCTTGAAATAACTTAGTTTTTCATTTTGCAAGTTGTAGTTTATTATTTTTATCATATCTTTAGTTCATAACGAATGCTTAAGATAATATACTCTGATTTGACCTTGGACGTAATTTCAAGTTTAAATGAAATATGGACAAATATACACGAATTAATCTAAGTATGATAGTAGCAGACTGCGTGACTTGTGTCTCTTTCTGTCGTACAGACAAAGAACAGTTCCGTTCTTTACAACGACTTACGTCAACTAGCAATATTATTGTGTATTGTTTGTTCTGTTTCTAACAACGGCAAACCCAATTTCGTTGAAGTTCTATTAAATATGTTTTTTACTAAGGCCAAAATCATTTCAGCGGAATGAACTTGCGACCTAGAACAGTAAAATCAGATAGTCATATTTCAGTAAACAATTTATTTCCGTTTCATATTTATTTAGATTTATACAACTTTCTTTTCACTAAACTTTTTTTCTGAAAAATATAGTACGTATATTGTTTTTTAAAAAATAAGTAACCATAATTATCAAACCACGGCAAAAATTCTTTTTTTTACATTCTTCAAAAATAAAATTTAATAAAAAACATAGGCTACAGACAGACGTTTAAATCAATATAAAATTGAAGGAAATTTTATCAAAATATGAACACCCGTTGTTTTTCAAGAGAAAAACACATTTATGTATTAGGTATAATATAATATATATTTTAGGGCTATAATTGTTAGAAACACCGTTTCCTTGGATTCACTTTATCACTTATACCTGCACTAAGAATAAACCTTAGCAAAAATGTATTTTTTCGCAAGTATAAATTCGCGTGTGTAGTTTAATCCATTCTGTAACCTACTTGTATATATTCCCTATACTTATCCATTGAAATTTGTTTTTCTTGCTTAGGCTACTTACACTATTTCGTATTAAAAACACTATTTTAGCTTCTTTCTTGCGAAACGCCCATTATTGTTGTCTTAGTTGAGTGCTTTCGCAATATATATCCGATGTTACACCTTCAAAACTTAGGGCTGTTGAAGGTTGGAGGCACCACTGCTGCGGTAACACATTTCTTGATATATATTTATGTGCGACGTTGCTGTTTGAGATATTTAAGTTTTTGTGGGGTAGTGTTTTGGGATGTTTTGGTACTTCGATATGTTTAATTGTTGTCGTGTTTTGTGTGAAAATCTGTTCATTTATTAGTACATTATTAGGCCTCTATATGTGTTCCTAGATTTGTATAGTTTCCTAAATAGTCATTGATGACCTTCAAATGATTTTTGTATTTCTTTTATGTTATCGTTCAATGAGAATGTGTGATTATTTTGTATGCCTTTTTTGATAGGTTTGATTTATATATATATCGGGGTTGAGATATGTATTCAGGTGTTTTTCATGTATTGCGTTATACTTAATTTCATCTCTATCTGGGTATTACGTATATTTATTATAGGCAGTAATACCAAATATGCAAAGTTTTTTGTCTACTTTCTTTTTCTGATTCAATTGTTTCATAACGGTTCTACACATAGATCCAATCTATATGAGTTTTGGTGCAATGTAATAAGTAAAAAAAACAAAAGGAAAAATTTGTAAGCTAACACAAAATGCCCATGTAAACACATCTATCTTATTTTTTGTTATTATTTTGTTGTTTTATGGCGAACAGCACAAGTTACGATTGAAGACTACAGCAAGATAGTGTCTTTGTTGGTCGTTAGCATCCATTGTTGAGATGGAGAGGCGCTAGTTTTAAGGGTAGTGTTAAATAGTGTTGTGAAAAGTTTATTGATTTTTTTCTGGGTTTGTTATTTAATATTTTTTATTTTGTGCTATATCTGTAAATTTTATGTTTGAATTCTTCTGATGTGTTGAGCTGTGCTTACTTTTTACTGTCAGTCAATCAAAATAGGGGGTTGGAATGCCGAAGCGATTTGGACAATTTCTAGGTTGTTTTTAAAGTCTGTGAACTCAGACTGCTACGCCCCACTCAAAAATTATCCGGGAGGTCGAAAACACTGATGCGGTAGAAAACATTTTGTCTCTGTCAATTTTTTAAAATTTACTCAAATTATAGTGCAAGTGAAAATATTATCTCAGTAATAGGAATGTTTCTGACATCGTGGATAAAAAAATCTACGATACAATTAGAATGCCAAAGATCTAAGAGGAAATTATTGTGAGAGTCAGGTAGTGGCATTAACTTTATGTGGTCTGAAATATAGAGCCTATGCGCAGGGTTTTAATATATTCTCTATGAGGGACTTATGGACATATCAACTTACTAGTGGAGTTGTATGTAACCCATGTAAGAGAAGAGAAGACAGGTTAGGTGGGAAAACTAGGATTACAGAGTGGGGCTAAGTTGTTATGAATGGAGAATTAGCATAAATAAAGAGAATATTCAAGACGTAGTGAATGAACTACACACATGTGAGCTAAAACGAACGGTATTGGATTTAGAAACAGAACCGATATCATCTGAAGTTATTGCAGAGTATCCTATTCACCTGTCAATCTTATTTTTGACAAGCCTAGTCACAGCTGGAAATGTGAAGCGAATAAGGAAAAAAGCAGAATATACAACCACTAATATTTTCGAAAAAAATTCACCAAACGTTTCATTGAACTACATATTTTATCACTTATTTACCAATATAAATTGGCATAATACACTAAATTTCTAACGAAAATTGAACAATTTAAAACTTTTACAAGTTTTGCTACGTTCTTATGCGTCTCTCTTATAGATAGTTTAATTAAGGCTTAGTGCGTGTCTCGTAATTTACTAAAATTATAAGTTTGGTAAGCCGTTAATCTGTGACTTTTGTCAAGGTCAACAAAATCTAAAATAATAAATAAATATTAACTGAATGAAAGGTCAATAGATAAATGGAGAAAGTAAATAAACTTTAAAACATGGTGCAGTTACATGGAGCCAAGTTATAAGGCGATTTATACATATTTTTAGAAACAGTTTCAGAAGTTGTAGGGATAGAGTTTAAAATTAACACTTATTTATAAATTAACTTGGAAAAAACCTCTACTTATTGATATTTCACAGCAGACGTGTGATCACAACATTGTTCAATACTGCTTGTCCACGTCTGTTGAGAGGTATCAGTAGCCTGAGTTATATTTTTTTGAAATGTTGAATGGATAAATAAGAGTTTTATTAAAATAAACCTCAAGATGTACAAGCCAACAACTGAAAGTAGAATTATTGACAGCTAAGGTTTCCTGGTAAAAAACCACAAAGTTATAAACCAAATTAAAATTCAATCTATCTATTTTACAATATACCTACAGAAAAGCCGATTCTTATATAGCTAAAATATAGCTGGTGTCCAATTAAGAATGGTTTATATATTTTTTTTAAATAAAATTTACTAATTCACAAAATAATTAACAAACAGTTCCTGCGTGACGTGAAACACGGCTTCCTTATTTCGTGGGACAATACAAGTTATACAATACAAGTTGTTCCTAAATGGAGGGCATTTCACTTGTCATCGAGTTAGCAAACGTAATTTTTGTATAACCCAATATATGCTAACCGAATAATTATAGCCATAATGTATTGTAATATAATAATGTAGTTTTGTAATGTAGTGTAACATAGAGTTCTGTTTCTTGAAGAAACTTTGGGAGAGTTGTAAGATGCGGTTATTTTTGTTTTACGTGCCTGAGAACTTTCTACACCCTCAGGCATATTTTTTTTTGTAATATCAATGACGTTTATGTGTTCGATAATTACAATAATAATAATAATAATTTTCTAGAAATTATATGAAAACTAATACGTTCAGTGTTTCAGTGTTCAGCTTGTTTTGTGGGCAAAGGACAAGGAATCTTTCTTGAAAACAGAACAAAAAAAAAAAATCGAAAATACTTAAACAAAGTTTTTAAAGAGTTCCTTAAAAGTTAGTGATTGTATGAACCAAGAAAACCCCACTATTAATGAATGCTGAAGACATATCCAGGAGTCCAATCCTAAAACTGGCAGAGAAATATACAGTGATGGGTAAAAGAATGTAGACAAATGATATAAAACTACAGAGGGAACATATAATATGTAACAAATTATAAGTCTAATCTGGGGTAAAGAAGAAAAAACTAAATGCGTGAAATAAAATATTATTCATCTACTGTTATTACTAAAGTAATAAATTAATATAAGTAAATCTTACCTATTAATGCTGAAAAATACTGGGTAGGTGACGTGGTCGATAGTTTCATTGAAATCCGCTGTTACAGAGATCGGTATGCACTGGCGGAAAATAACTCACAGATTAGATATCAGGGCGAAGACCACTCGAATTACAATGCGACTGAATAGTCTCATCTGACACACATTTACTTGAGATAACGACAATGTACTCGCAGGATTGTGTTGACAGTCTTTTGTTATAAAATCTTTTAGGATATTTCGAAGACGTTCGGGTCTGTTCCAATAGGAAAATGCTCAAACCGATCGAGTATTGAGAAAGAATCTGGCTGTCCCATTTGAGGAGGTTAGAAATCCTAGTAAAGAATGCAAAAAATTAAACTGTGAACGGAAAAAATGAACGGTGAAAGGAGAAAATTGAATGGTCAGCGGACGAACTAATGAACTGTAAAAAGATGAGTTTTGAACGAATAAACACCGAACGGAAGAAAAGTGAAGAACTTGTAAACTTTAAGCAGATAAATGATGAACGAATATAGTGAATGGTGAGCGGATAAACTCACCATGTTTAAGTGTGAACGGATGAACGGTGAACAGATGAAAAGTGAAGAGTGAACTAGAGAAATGTAAACGAATGAGCGGTTAACGAATGAAAACTGAACAGACAAGTTGATAACCAGATGTTATACGACGTAATGAGATATTTTTGTGAAGTAAATAAATAAATAGGTATTTAACTGTTGGAGTTTGATAAAAATTTTGAAAGGTGCTTGGATTATAGTAGACATAATGTAACGACATGACAACCTATCTGGTCTTGTAGACGGAGCAGTATTCAAGATCTCATCTCTGTGGCTGACCTATTATTTATCGACGTCTAACCGATACATTCGCATTTAATAATACGAAAGCACAAGGATGCGATCGTACTGAAGATTAGTACAGTATTATCGTTGAAACAGGACAGAAAAATTCTCTTTTTTGAATAAATTGTACAATTACTGTTTACTTAAAAACCACTTCAAATAAAAAATCATAGATTTAACTTTTACAAAAATGAGTATAGGATATTTTGTCGTCTCTGGAAACAGCAATTAGTGAAAATGTTTCGATAAAACCACTGACAAATATAACGTCGAAAATTTATAATCCAATTTTAATGAATTTTAATTCTTGAATTTGTCTGAGATTTGACCGAAACTTTTCTACTAATTGTTAATTATAACAGACGATAAAATTTAATTTAATTTTAAAAAATAATAAAATCTATAACTTTTAAATTTTTACTAATCTTTAAAAAAATGTTTTTGAAAACTTACAGATTATGGATGAATTCTTACAACAATACATTAGTGTTGCGATAAGTGATTATTAATGAATGTAGTAGGTATAAATGAATCTAATGAAATAAGATTTTGTTGATTCAACAGTTAACAAATAATTGGAGGTTATTGAACACATCAGCTTTATTAACAGCCGTTATGTTTCTTGATTTTGGTGCATGAGGTGACATCATTTAAAAGAAGAGATACAATGGAGAATCATTGAGTAGTATTTTCATGCTTCCGAAACTAGTCGCCGAAACGTCTGGGCAAAATTATCGTCACCAACACTAGTCTGATCGAAATCAGTCCCCAAAACTAGTTTGATTGAACAAACAAGTTATTATTAGATTTTTAATAGAATTTTTTAGTATTTACCTTTAGTAAACGTTCGTTTTTAGTTTAAATAATTTATTGATAGAAAAATGTTTTACTTTAATGACGTACTTATGCGGGTTAAATATCACGGGTAAAATGCTTGGAATACTTTAAAACGCTAACATCTAGAAAGGCAAAACTTTGGAATGGGAAGGACTTCTTTTTATGAAAACGTAAAGAGAATGAGCCTTGATAAGCACTCCAATGTTTTGGAACAGAAGGAGAACTGGTACATTCCTTCACGGAGTGGTCTAAAGGATTGTGTATCCGGAATGAAAATATCCTGAAACATGACCAATTTCGGAAGAAACTCAAAACGAAACCTTTCCAGGTAGCCCTTCAAAAAAATGTCCATAAATAGCTAAGAGAAAGGAAGATATTTAAGACAATGTAGTCTAAAATTTGGAAAGTAGTCTAAAATTATAATCTAAACACGTCACATACGAAATAAAGTAGCGCTTACTTGGTAATACAACATTTTTTGTTTTTTACTTCGCTTCAGACCTTGTTCTTAACAAGAAACACAATCTAGCCAATCATAGGCCTAAACTGATTTTCCCCTTTTCAAGTGAGAAAGTGAAACGCTTAGCTTGTAAATATTTTCGATTAATTTTTTATTACTACCTGTCTAAACAGAGAAAGCTACATGGCCCCTCCGGGCTTGGGTCAGAGTGGAAACATTCCGGGACCTTGGAGGTGCTGCGCAGGTGTTCCCACTTTCTAGATAATACCCGTCAATCATAGATCCATCGATCACAGATCCGTTCAGCTTGACGTCCTTGGAAGAACTTTTGACTAAGCTTGATGTCGTAAGTATTATCTTGTGAAGCCGCTTCAGACATACAAATCCGATTTATTTATGGGCGGTAACGTCTTCCTCGAAATGATATTAACAATATTTGGGTCAAGAACTGTGACTGATTAAGTCAGTTCTATTAGAACGCATTCTGTTCATGCCCATAGTTCCTCTTGTTTATGTTTTGTTATTGTGTTTATCTGACTATAGATATTTTTGCCATTACTTTTTTCACTTCTGGCGATTGTTTTAAAATAAATTTCAAAATGGATTGAGGTGTTTTATTGAAGGTTTTATTTTAAAGCTATTTTAAAAATGTGGTTAAAGGAAATATAGGATAGATAATGAGAATGAAAGAGAGAGGGGTGAGGAGGAGAGAGGGACAAGAGGGGAGAGTAGAGAAGGGCAGAGGAGGGGAGATAGGGAGAAGATGTTGTTTCCTTTAGCAGGTAAGTACGTTTTCACCTGATTATAAAGAAAGCCACTAAAAAAATTACTGAAAATAGATAAGAAAGCACCAGTTCATAAAATAGTACGAACAAACGTTTATAAAAATAGAAACAGTATATTAAAATGACTGCTAACTAGGGAAGATAATTGAATGAAAAACAGTGTTCTACTAAGATTATTAATAGTTTACCCCAACAAACATTTCGAAACAAGAAGAATTGTTAGTTGTAACTATAAGAATATTCGCTAGAAAGGCCATGTAAAAGTTTTTGACACGTTTTAAAGGGAATTTGAATGTTGATCTCTATGGATTTGGGAGGAAAAGTGAATAAAAAGTAGGATTAAGGTAGCGACATGAAACTCCACTGGTCTTACATCGGCAAGAACCTCGCTATATTTGTACTCTCTATCGGGACAAGGATGTGTGTAACCTACACACCTCTGTAAGTAATCAAGGATACGTACACAAAGCAAGGATCAGTAGTTTAGGCCTAGAATTAAAGAACACGAAAAATCCTTGGTATTGGGATGGGTGGCAATTTTATCCCTCTTGGAATGTGCGTTTCTTGAAATAAATATCCTCGCTATTAGATCATATAGAAAAAAAAGTACTCAAGAAACCTTTGTGTGAACGTATGTGATAAATCAACAAATAAAAAAATGTATATAAAGGGCAATCAGTCAGAGACGGAAAGGGTTTGATAAGCTCCGAGTTTTGCAGCTTTTGTCATAATACAATGGGCGCAAGTAGAAATTTGAGATCAAAGTTTCTTGTGGTTGGTATTTAACAGCTGTAATTTAAGGAAGTTTTATGCTGTAGGACATGTTTATGTCATCAAGTGGAGGACTATTTTTAGTCACAGTGGTTTTTAATATTTTTACAATCATTTTCAGAATATAACTAAATTTAAAACAAACACAGTAGGTACAACAAACAAAAAACAGATTAGTTTGCAAAATTGAAGTTATCACTAATGCTTAACCTAGAAGGGGGGGCTGGACGATGAGGAAAGAAATTACGGTTTCTAAATTTAAAATAACCACCCCCACTTAAAAAAATTTTTCTCTAGTTTTGTAGACAACAGTGTACGATATTGAGTCATGAGATTAAATAATATCTTACTTCGAGGATGACTATGAAACTGGTTTCTGCATAGCAAAGGGTAATTAGCAAAGTATATTTTAAGTCTAACAACATGCAATTTGCATTAGTCTTATCAGCAAAGTGGAAGATATGTGTGACGTAAATCCGGATTCGAATGCATCATGTTACACAAGAAGTAAAAGTAAGCCTTAAACAGTTACAGAACAAAAATATAAGACATTGAAAATGTTTTTTTTTTTAGTCAAATTACAAATAGAAACTTTATCCAACGCCCGTACATGCTTCTTCAACCATTCGACGTCGAGCCTACCATGATATCATTCGGCTAAGTTAGATCCTGATAGACCCGTAGATGTTGACTGTCCATTCTTGAATTGGGAAAGCTTCATCGGCAGAATGTGCTGTGGCTACGCGAAAAAGGATCAGATCATTACATCTTTCTAGATCTCTTGGGATTGGCCTACGGTAGAAAGCTCTACAACTGTTTGCCAATGCTCAGAATCTTAAGAGATTTTTGCGACACGTTGGTGACTATAATATTTATCAGATTTTTGGCTTTATTGAGAGTGAGCGGAACGTTAGGTTTGGTTGCCTACTTTCTTGGCATTAATGTCGGCTCTTTCTCTGCCTGGAATTCTTACAAATTCACTTCTCAAAATTATGAATTGGATAACAAGGTCTGACTCAACTGCAAAAAAATATTCATTCATCTCGAGCATGGGAAAAATCTTTCCCACGAAGTAAGCGCTGTCTCTAACGGCGTAAACAAGAACTCCGGCGATTCAAATCGGCTTTATTGTCGCTGTTTCTGTTATTATTAGGATTAATGTTCCTAAACGAGTGATTAACTGTTTGTTGCTTTGTCCTGCTGTTGGTATATGATGTTGCAATGTTGTTTCAAGCGGTTTATTTCTAATAGACAGTGTAGTGTGTCATTTATAACGAATCAATGTTTCATGGCTATTTATTTAGTATATGTAACTCAATTACTATTTTCCTCCAATTATTTTTCAATTTTCTAAATTTTAAGCGAACTATTTATCAAAAAAGCATTATAACGGTTTTAGAAATCCTAGTGAAAACATACATTTAATACAATCTTTTTATAAAAATTAATTTTATAGCATAGGTAAAATTCTATTACAGAACTCTAGTATTTCAGTCAGGTAACTCTATCTAGTCGGCCTATGATGGAAATAACGTTTTATAGAAATTAATCCCGTTGATTAAACACATAAAGACAAATAGCGCCTTAGGATGTAATTATGTAACCTGCTAGGATGGATAACGCACGTCGAGTTATGGTTAGAATTAGTTTTAATTTTTTCAATTTTATTTTGCTTCAACTAAAACGAGTTCTATTTAGCAGCTATATTTCTTAGAGCGATTGAAATGTCAGATTTATTCCAGTGAACAACACCGACTTATATTCTAGTACTACTGTTAATGTTCTATTAATATTCTATTACTACTGTGAGCCAGGCGTATATCTGTAGGGTCTTGTGTTGCTGGAGCCGCTCGAAATGTTTCACTGTTACAGCGGCGACTTCCCTTTTCTCACGCTCTTCATCTTGAGGCCTCTATGTACGGCAGAGTTCGGACGTACCATGGAGCCCTCAATATGGGCTCTCAACACTTTATTTTGGAAGTGTTTAATAAATTGCAGATTTCTGCTCTTGGTGCATCATCAGACTGGCAACCCGTATGTTCATATAGGCTTGTTCACCAAAAATTTACTGTAAGGATTCAACTCAGAATACAGTCCTATGAGCCACGAAAGCCTTCTGTAGGCCTACCATATCTCAAATTCATCTCTTTTTTCTTCACGTGGAATTTTCAGTTCAGTTTAGCATACAATGTTAGATCTAGATTATGATCTAGGGATCTTTGATATAAGGGACGAGTTGTAAATTTATTATGAGGTCAGTTTTGTTCTCTGCCTTATTGGGAAATATAACACGAACTGATTTGCTTTCATTAAGCGCCACTGTCTGGTCCAGCGGCACTAAGGCCGTCTAGGACGCCAGGGGAAGACGCCAGAGCATACATTCTTCATCTTCTACGTCTCCTATATTATTCCCACAATTCGGTCTTATTATTCTATTTATTATTTTTGTTACTTCTGAATATGTTAATAAATAGTTGGGAATACAAATATGACCCGGTTATCGAAGGTGAGTTAGAAATCATTCTTTGAACTGTGAAGGTCCCGTGAACAAGACAGCAATTAGCAATACTACAAAGGTGGAAGAGCGAGAAAAGGCTCTCCCAGTTGGTTCACAAGACGAGTGAGAAAAAAATGCCATGAAAAAGGTAATTAATTCAAGTAA
This sequence comes from Prosapia bicincta, assembly GCA_036971475.1. Taxonomy (NCBI): domain Eukaryota; kingdom Metazoa; phylum Arthropoda; class Insecta; order Hemiptera; family Cercopidae; genus Prosapia; species Prosapia bicincta. The sequence continues at coordinate 53,671,262 of JBAIZL010000005.1, forward strand.
TTATGAAGAGTGTAGGACATATCAACATTATTTACAAATACATAGAACAATAGCAAAAAAACCAAAAAAGAGAAAAGTAACCGAAAAGGAAATTTACAGGTTTAAATAGTAACAGAAACGAAGAGTGTCAGAAGTAAAAAGTAACGGAAACGAAAAGTAACAGATTAGAAAATAACAGAAACGAATAAAAATAGAATAAAAAAGAAATCGAAGGGAAAAGTAACAGAAACAAAAAATAACCGAAAAGAAAGTAACAGTAACTAAATTTCATAAAAAGGAAAATAACAGATATGAAAAGAAACCAAAACGAAAAGTAACAGGAAGTATTGGAAAAGAGATATAGTATTATGGTCAGGTAGGAAAACTTTGTTTACGTATTGAGATAATGGCAAACAGGATTTGGGCATTCAGACTTCCTGACGCGAACACACAGCGAGACAAAGCTTCAGGAAATACCTAAGAAGTAACAGGAAGCATTGGAAAAGAGATATAGTATTATGGTCAGGTAGGATAACTTTGTTTACGTATTGAGATAATGGGAAACAGGGTTTGGGCATTCAGACTTCCTGACGCGAACACACAGCGAGACAAAGCTTCAGGAAAGACCTAAGAAGTAACAGGAAGCATTGGAAAAGAGATATAGTATTATGGTCAGGTAGCAAAACTTTGTTTACGTATTGAGATAATGGCAAACAGGGATTGAGCATTCAGACTTCCTGACGCGAACACACAGCGAGACAAAGCTTCAGGAAAAACCTAAGAAGTAACAGGAAGCATTGGAAAAGAGATATAGTATTGTGGTCAGGTAGGATAACTTTGTTTACGTATTGAGATAATGGCAAACAGGGATTGGGCATTCAGACTTCCTGACGCGAACACACAGCGAGACAAAGCTTCAGGAAAGACCTAAGAAGTACCGGGTTTCAAAGTATAAGAACGAAAGTAAGGAATTCCTAAAAATGGGCTATAGATTTATCCAAGGGATTAAAACCCCAAAAACACCGTTGAGTACCTTGCATCATTTATTTTGTTTAATGTTGTAATAATCTCAAGGTCGTTGTTTTGGTTTGAAAATACTTTTCAAATTGAAAAGGAGATTATCCGTGTAAAGAGGGCAGACTAAATTTAATTTCGGGAAGTAAATATAGATTTACAGATTATAATCGAAATACACACATTATAATATCTAATTAGAATTAATTATGATGCACTACAATTTAAAATATTTAAAGAAATATTTCAATAATTAAATAAAAATAAGTGTGAACATTTTAAACTTTAAGCCATTGCTTTGCAATATTATGAATTATTTAAAGAAGTTAGAGAGATATTTCAGTTAGGTCTATTAAAAAAATTCGGATGCACATCTTAAAATTTTAGCAAATGATTTAAAATATTTTAGATTATTTAAAATAATGTCTTTTAATATTATCATTGTAAAAAAACATTCAGCTGGAGACAGGGCGCAATTTCTCCCCTATAAAAGATTTGGCCCATGCAGCCCCCACCATTTAATTTTCCCCAGAAATTCATGAATTCCTTCATACTCCCTAAAAAATAACATACTCCTCTTCTAAACATAATGTTGTTATAATTTTGTTACAACTTAAGCTCGATTTAAGTTATTTTCTCCTTTTAAATACGTTACAAAAAGCAAAAAAAAACAAACATAAACATTTTCCGAAATTGTAAAAATAATCGTTTACAATTAACAATAATATTAATTTAGAAAGTATTATTAAAATGTAATTTATCCCAAACCATAGTTTTAATAACATGTTTAATGAAGTTATTTTTCAATAACTAATAGTTATATTAGAATAAAAAATGTAATAAAATCCGACCTCCCCTTAAAAAAGGGTCTATAACGAACTTGTGGCAAACAACCCTTGTCTTGGGCACCACTCATCTTCAATGAGACAACTACAAGATGAGTTTCGGTTTTTGCATTACTTAGTGCAGGGGTTCTCAACCTTTTAGGCTCTGAGCCCCCCTTCACACTTTGGTGTGAGGTCACGCCTCCCTTCACGGATTAAGTTAATTTAGACTTATATATGATAAATTTACTTACAATATGTTTAAGTAATAACCAGAAAAATGTTCGCTACTTTTGTAGTGCTAGTGCGAGGGCTGGCACTGTTTCTCGTTAACTATTTTTTGTATGTTTGGATGAAAGTTTGACAAAGAACACCGCAGGTCACTTTTCACATCTGGCTCGATATTTAGATTTTATATTAGCCAGGGCTGAAAATCCTGTCTCGCATAGATAAGTTGATGAAAATTGTACAAGCAACTTGCCTCCATTGCTACTTCTAGGTAAACAGGAAGATATAGTAGCCAGAAATCTTCGAGATCCATGTTTGGGAAATCCAATTTAGCTTTGGAATCACATTGCAAGTCAATTGTTTGTTCTTGAATGTGATCAGGAGGTATATCAATGTTGATTTGAAAGGGGTCTCTTGTTAACTTGAATTCCCAGTTTTCCGAGCTTATATCTGGGAAATAGGCTCCGATTTTGTTCTTCAGAGACAACAAATGCTCAGATATTAGGTCCTTCATTTCATTTACTAGGTCTTTTGGAAGACTTTGGGTATCATCGACGAGATTTTGGAAAGGAAGAAAAGTTTGTTGAGTAAAGAAATAGAGCTTTATAGCTCTATTAAGCTATAAAAAAATTTCAATGATTGTGTGTTTGTGTCCAACATCAAATTCAATTTTTTTAAAAATTTGTTCACGCCTTCCCTGGAATTCTTCTACGCCCCCCCAGGGGGGCGCGCCCCCCAGGTTGAGAACCGCTGACTTAGTGAATAGCAAGTTCTGGGTTTGTCAAAGTCCTAACTCTTATTACAAAACAACCATAAATCAGTTGCAAAGCGGGCTTCTTTAATGAGAGTCGGAACGTTTTACGCGACGATTGTGCTACCGTAACTGTCAATCGTAGGACAAGGCGAGTCCGTGAACTTTGCCCCACTTGTTTCACTTTCGTTCTTATTTCAACCGGCCGGCGCTGACAGTTGCATTCCAGCGGGCTTTTGTGTTCTGAGCAAATCTTATCAGTTACGCAAGAAAACGCTTTGTTTGCGTTAATGCCTCAGTCCGTGACACCTGGTGCTGTGGTAATTTTGCTCCCTTTCCACTGCACATTTGTGACAAGTGTGTTTGTTTCAGGCCGAATCGGACGTGGATCTTACTACTGCCGGGTTGTCTTTCCACTGCACATTTGTGACACGTGTGTTTGTTTCAGGCCGAATCGGACGTGGATCTTACTACTCCCGGGTTGTCTTTCCACTGCACATTTGTGACAAGTGTGTTTGTTTCAGGCCGAATCGGACGTGGATCTTACTACTCCCGGGTTGCTTTTCCACTGCACATTTGTGACAAGTGTGTTTGTTTCAGGCCGAATCGGACGTGGATCTTCCTACTCCCGGGTTGCCTTTCCAATAATGTAGTCTATTTGAAATAAACGCTATTTTAAGCTTCGGATACTTTATAGATTATCTTCGGGTTCCAAGATTTTTTGTCTATCAACCAGCTGATTCTTCTTGGTATTTTTATCATTTATGGGTCAAATTTTATAATATGGTACTTGGTTCTTAGGTAGAAATTGTGTATTCGTCATCTATAAAACATTAGGCACTGTCGTCATCCCTCATTTATGCCATAAATCGCGGCCTACCCATCCCAATCTTTTGACAATCCTATTACCACGCTTCCATGAACGCCCTATTTTTATTTGTTGTTATTTTTACCCTACATTAAAAAGTATTAACAAATAAGAAAGTAATGAGTCAACGCTATGAGTGAACGGAGGTCCAAGGGTCGATGTTTTTGCAAATGACCTGCGATCATCTCCATCCTCCCATCGTCCTCGGCCTCTTGTCAAGTCCCGCAGCCCACAAGTCCAAGCTTATAAAATTTTACCTATAGGTGAATTTATAGGTTATTTGTGGTTGTGTTATTGGCAGTGTTTTAATAATGAATAGTGAAAATAATGAAGGAGAAAGAACAGCAATAATTTATAGCCCTTCTTTTAATGGCAATATAATCTTCGTTTAGACGATAATAAGGTTTGTAGCGTGGCATGTTTTTATTCCGTTCAAAAGAGTCACTAACGTACGCAAAACTTTGCTTGCTCCCGGCCCGCAATAAGTGCAAACAGATGCGTTAGAAAGTTTAATGCTTCTTATGGAACACACTAAGTAATGCACTGCGGTCCAACACACAGTTGTATAATAATATGTCGGCCGGTTGTTGCGTATTATATAAACGGCGGAAGTTTTCTTACGGGTTTTATTAGTACGGAATGTCCTCATGGATAGTAACATGAGTGTCGTAAGGTCCCCGATACAGTGTCTAGAAGAGGCCAACATGCAGAATTCGTGTTAGCTTACAACTTAGTTACAACTTAAGTTACGTAAATTAAGGAAAGAACAACTGCTAGGTAATTGCGATTGTGTGTTTCAAATTGGCTGCCGACTAGGATCTGGATGAAATATTTTGTTGTGTAAATGTTCTACTTCCTTATTTTGAACATTGTAAACAACGTTTGAAATTACGATGTAACTTTTACATTTAATTAAAATATCGTGGGGAAATGGTTTCTAAAGGTAGCCAAATAGAAAAATGTACTTCAATTTACTTCAACGACAGAAGTGCAAAGGAAATCCTGGCAGAAAGCAAGGCAGGATAGATTATTTTCTGTTACCAATAGGAAGGGTAGGTACAGGACACATGAGAGCTTTTTTAAGAGTAAAAGAATAAGTTGAAACGAAGAGGCTACGGCGAGTAGAAATGTCATGTCAATCTTATGGAAAAAGACAGAAATTGAAGAGGTAAAGCCAGAAAAAAACCTGATGATAGACTGACATGCAGTGACTACCTTAAAAAAATGGGTAGACACAAATTAGGGATAGGTTAAAAAAATGGTTATGGGTAGAGAAAAGTGGAGGAAAAGGAATAGACATGAACTCTGTGTTAAGAGACGCTAAGGAAGTAGAAAAAATTTGAATACGAAATTATAACTTGCATAGTAAAGTTAATTCTGCTGTATGGAAGAATACAGGAAACAAATTGGCTCTAGAGATCAAGGTGAAAGGGAAAGATCGAATAGGCTGATGGTGGACAAACCAATGAAATGATGGAGATAAGAAATAAAAGCCCAAGAATGGAAATAGATACCCCACTTTCTCAATTGTTTTGTTGGGTCATTTAAATTTCGAAAATAGAGGTACAAGTTCCTCCTTCAATAATGACACCACGGATAGGGGCACCAAGTCCCAAATTTGGGATTAACAATGGTCACCTGATTTGGTCCATGAATTTAAGGCTGGATTCATAATGACTGTGTTTTTATGATTTACTTTATTTATTTATATTCACCATTTCTATTTAACCTGCCAACTACTTGGGCGCCAAATTATAACTTAACTTTTGTTATAATTATATTTTTACTTTTATGTTATAACTTTACCTTACCTATCTAATGTCACACCTTCAGGTTTTTAAAGAATTAACAATCTTATAATTTTTAAACATCATTTGCATTTATTTCTTTACACATTTTAACAAATTTATATTAAATATTTTGCAGTGACAGGATTGATATCTTAACTAACATTTCAATTATATAGGTGGACTCTGAGGCTTTAGAATTCTAATAAATAACATAAAAAAGATAATAAATTCAGTATTAAAATTGTGTAGTTGCTACAATTATATCCAAATAATACTTAGGTTTGTAGAGCTCCTGGAATCTTGGCCTTGGTTACCTTCTAGGCCAAGATATCCAAGAAGCATAAGTTAACTGGATAAGTTAACTTTTGCTGAAGTTAACAAAGCCAGGATTCCAGGGACTCTTCAGAACAATAAGTATTATTTGAATATAAGTGTAGCCAACAGACATCTATCTTTTAGTTCAAACAAATTTTAATTTCATCAAAATTTATAAAAATTATTCTAGTTTCGCCATTTATAATTTAAAGCAAGTTCCCGTAATAGCGACCCCGAGAGCAAGAATAAAATTTTAATACTGTTTTTTCTATGTTATTCTATTAGAAATCTAAAGCCTCAGAAGTCCACCTTTTATCATTGTAATATTAGTTAAGATATCAATCCTGTCACTCCACAATATTAATATAAATTTGGAATAATGTGTAGAGTGAATAGGTGAACCTGAAGGTGTGACATTAATAGGTAAGGTAAATAAATAACATTTAAATATAAATTAAATTATAACAAAAGATAAGTTATAATCTTAAATGTGTAAATCTAAAAATGTCTTAAAGTGTCTTAAATCTAAAAATGTGTAGTGTTTTCAATTACACATTTTTGTGTCCATAACATCTCCTTTTAACTTACTGGATGTGGTCGCTCTAATGCAAGCTCATATATTTCTATTATATAGAAATATAGTATTAAAGAAGAGACACACTCACTGCAGCTGAAAGACAGAAATGTGAATCATCGCATTTGCTTCCATTGTCTCCTATACCAGATCCCTTCACGGCAAAACTCTTCCATGTCCCCTGCACGTGAATGCATTATCAGTGACGGTCATTCAGTTATACCACAGTCAGCAATTCTGATACCTATAGTCAGCTAAGGCAATTTCAAAATGAGGTGGAAAACTGGAGTGAGGAATGGATATAGGACGATAAGGATAGGTTGGATCTGGCAGAATCAAAGTTTGAAATGACATTTATCCCTTAGACTTCACATGAATAATATAGAAATATAGATGTCTTTTATTTCGGCACTAAACCTCAAATTCTATAAGCAGTAAATTTAATTAAATTCTTTTAACGGGTTAAGGAAACCAGACGTAAGGTTGTCCCATGATGGTTCCTTTTATTACTGTTCAACAGGGCCTCTATTATTCTCGGTTTCCGCTCGGTTACATTCATCAGTTTCTTGAAGGCTCTAGTAGTGGGTATATAACTACGTATGTTTGATAGTATTACTGCGTTCCGTCAACACATTTCAAAAAGTGGTATGAAAAGTTTTCTAAAAGACTGTAACTGGTGAATCCATCAATAAAATGTGTGAAGTGCAATGATGCATCTCAACCGTGGAGCAAAGGACAATTGATTTATAAATGTGAGATTATTAGGCCTAACTGCAGAGCTAAAAAAATGTAAGAGACAATACCATTTTTGGATTAGCTCAAGCTACTCCCCTTCGATTGCTCACAGTTCTGGTAACGTGGAGATTGAAATATCCGTTTTTGTTTATTGTTTGTGAGACTGGACTTTCGCGGCCTACATTGAGGAAGCTGATAAATGCTTTCAGGGAGACACTCGTGGTTTGGCTTCTGGAAAATTCAACTAAAATAGGTTGCGCAGGACAAATTGTTGAAGTGGATGAAAGCGCGTTTGGGAAACGTAAGTACAATCGTGGGCGTTTGACCAAAACTCGTTGGGCAGTTGGTGGTAAAGACAAAGACAGTAAAAAGTGTTTTCTGAAGATTGTTGAAAAAAGGGATTCAGCTACATTACTGCAAATAATAATGGAAAAGGTGGAGCCTGGGACAAGAGTCACTACTGATATGTGGAGGGGCTACAATTACCTGCATTAAAATGGATATCTCCACAAAACGATCAATTACTCTCTCAATTTTGTTTATTCTGGTGATCGTAATGTGCACACGCAGACAGTAGAAAGGCATTGGGGTAAGATAAAACGTGATATGTGTCGAAGAATAGGTTGAATGGTAGGCCTTGTGGAAAACGTATGGAGAAATATTGTTTTGACAAATCCGAAACAGTTTGAAGATTTTTTTAAGGCAATAAATTATTTCTTCCCTCAATGATTGTGTGGAACATTTTAATTAGTAATTATATGATTATAATATATAATATATTTATGCCATAGAATAGAATAAACAAGACAACGCCAAATCCGGTCACTATGTAAATAATAGATAGGTAGTTAATAAGTCCTAGATTAAGAAGAAAAATAAAACAATGCTACTTTTAGCAGCTTCATTTAAATATAAATGGCTACATATGAGGTGACTCCGGGATTAAGAAAAAATATGACATGACTCTCTGGGCAGCTTTGGGTAAAATGAGGAATTTGTTCCATAAATAGTTTACTATTTTAAATCAATAACTTTCCATATCATTTGGAGCGGCAGGAGAAGCATTCTATTTTGAAATGGAATAGCCGTGAAAAACGTCATCAAATTTTGCGTAAGTATGTATTTTGTTCTAGTTTAATATTTTCATTTTTATATGGTGTAAAATATGGTTGATTAGTTATAATAATTCAGTCATATTTGTTGGCGGTTCGCTTTTAATACGAAGTACAGTATATATGGTCAGAGTGTAACTGCGTTTGCACGATTATCATCTGTGAGCTTCAGATTATCCAGTCGCTGTACCTGCTGGTTTGCAAAAGTGCCTTTAATAAAAGAGAAGGGCCCACCAATATTTTCTTCCAAGTGGAAAAGTTGAAATTCAGTAACCATAAGCGACCAAAAGGTCGAAATTTAATAACAATAGACGACCGCTGAGGGTTTAACACACATTCTACCTGTTGTTGGTGGGCCCGCCTGGTTTCCTTAAACCCTTTTAACAGAGTCTAAAGAAGGGCGTCTATTGGGTAGTGCACTTGACTACTAACTTGAAGATTCCGAGTTCGAGTCCCGGAAGCCGCAAGGAATTTCTGTGTTTCAGCCCCCAGGGGTACTCATTCTGTGAAAATGTGCACCCAGGGACAAACCTAGAGTTAATCATGGAGGGGGGGTTGAAGTGTGGTGCTAGTGATACACCTTTTTTGAGTACAGCATTACTCGACTAAGGCAGCTTTAATCTTCCTTAAGCCAAAGCCATTTTATTGTTATAACAAGTAATATAAGTAAAAATCTTTAAAGACAATTCCTACTCAAGTCATAAAAAAATTATTTTAGTTACTTTTTATTGAATAATTATGATCATTATAAGTGTAAAAATACATATGACATAATCACAATATTAAATGGCAAAATAGAAACAGAAATTAATTATTAAAATTAATTAATTTAGTTTAAATAATGAATTAATATTTGAAAAAAACTGTATTAACATCCCTGTCCTCTACTACAAGTTTAAAAAAATTTGAACTTGAGTAAATGAATAAAAAGTATTTTACTAACGATTGAAAATTTGAACAAGATATATAAATATAGACCTATATAGGGAGAGTGTGAACCAATAGTAGGACTTGAATAACGAGTATATTATTATACTCAAAAGGTCATTGTTTGGTTTTGCCTTTAAACAGAGTAAATTAGTCCCTCTTGGTGCAAATAGTTTTTAATTGTACGAGTTTGTTATTAGCAGCGAAACGTTTATCACGTTATATATGAACTTAATAAAAAGGAAATTTTATCAATTCAGTTTAATAACATAAGTCTTTAATAAGATTAACAAACAGTTCACAACTCTTTGAACATTTTATCTTAACCTAACCTAAAAAGGCATTGTATAGTAAACCAAGAACGTTTTCTTCACGGACAACGATCGGTTTTTTTTCTATAATTATCAAGTATCGGAAGTAATTGTTGTATCAGTGACCGGACGTTACGTCACGTGCAGTTGATTGGTTCATAACCTTGAATTTCAGCGATTGGTTAATTTTTGATTACCCTTGTGCTCAAAGTTAATGGAAAGTTTTGTAATACGATGGTTTACGATGTCCCGCGGAGTGAAGGAATGTTGAAACTGAAGAAATGTTGTCATTACGTTTTTAATTTGAAGAAACTATTAGTCAGACCAATCGTAGGCCTATTACCTACAATATTACATTCAGTTATTTTTCTCTTGCCGTAACAATTGGCCTATTCCTAAATATTTGACTGAATAAATATGACACTACTCTGTAATTATTTGACTATATATATATATATATATATATATAATATTATACTCTTTATTGTTGTTGAAACATTGCTCTAAACTATTTAAATATGCATCAGGCATTTCATTCCTGTGAGTTGTAGTTTCCTAATATTTTCTGTGTTATTATTCTATTCAGATCTGTAAACCGCCCTGTGTGAATATTTTAGCCATTAAGATTTAAATATACCGCCAGATAGCTCTAGAAAATTTTGAAACACTGTCTCAAAACGCACGCTTAGGGCTACAGAAAGAAGAAACCACTCAGGATCTTCTTTATACACTTTCGAAAATAAAAGATACGTTTATATGAAGGGGATGAAAAAATTGTTTACTTGGAAGTTAAAAAAATATTTTATAGGCTATGATATCTCCCAAACCCTTTTTGGAATGGCTATATACCTTTGATTTTATCTAGAAATCCTTTATATTGATTAGTTCATTTAGACCAGGTCTGTTCAGTCCTTTGTAGCCATTGACTTATTTTTCGGTAACCTCGACTACGAATACAAATTTTATTTTATTCCAAAAATTTAAAACAATTATCTAACAGATTAAAATTTTATAAAAAAGTTGATGAGGGATAATAGTTTTGTCATTGTACTTCAATATATTTAATTACTAATTTACGATTATTTTTAAGGCGCCTTATTTAATAATGCAGAAGGTGAGTTGTGAATAAGCATTCTAACATGCGTTTAAAGGCGGGCAACGTCATTATTTTCACCACATGTTCTCAGTTCAGTTTTTACTCAGGTTGTGACAAGTTCAAACAGACTATTACAATTTTAATGCTCTCATATAGAGCCTGTAATTAGCTTCAATGATAGCATTGTTTAATAAAAGTTATTATTTTGAATTAATTTTTGCTCAATCTCCCTAAAGACTATTATTACTTTTCTTGTTATTTACATAACCACGATGCCACCTGGGACCAACGCTCCCACATCTATTGAGACCAATACCCCTTATATATACACATATAGCCTATGCTTACCTTTTTTGGATTAACCACTGTATTTTCCAGATCCCACTGCTAAGAAGTATTCTCGTACCGCTCTTCGTCTTCACGAGTTATTTTTCACTTTACCTTCGTGATTGTGATATTTTAACTTTAAACAACTACGGAGAACATTTAAACAATATTCAATCTAAAAATAGTTAAATTTTGCCCCGCATGTTTCTTTAGACGGTAACGACCGATTGACATCTTCGGTCAGTGACATCTGTAAGTCGCAAAACCAATAAAATAGTTCCACTAACTCCTAACAATTTGTTTGTGTTGTAAAGCTATATTGGTAATAAACGTTTATAGTTTTATTGCTGGTCGCAGGCAGCGCTTTAAATTTACGTGACGGTACAGTAGAGGTCGCGTTTTTTTATTTATGACGTCTTAGATTGTTCCCAAGTTTTATATAGCTCATGTTCACTGTTTTTGTCGTAGTCAAAGAGCGATGACTTTATATAGATCATCATTTTGGCGGAAATTTTATTTAGCGGGAATAAATTGCTTGAAATGTTAAAAGATAAAAGCTATGAAAACAGAACATTTACAATTCGAGAGAAAATTATTTCTGTGGTTCCTATTTCAAACGTTGTAAAACAAGTATCTCGTATCCATAAAACGTTTTTATTTCCTTGTGATCAACTAATAGTAAAAAAATACAACTTTCTTTCTTATTGTAATTCGTAATTTCCTAGTAACGTCTAATATACTGCCATTTAGACGCTGTTATAATTAAAATCGATCCGAATATATCTTTCCACCGTGCCTTATTTCCTTCTTTGAAGAAAACAGATTTCGCTCTTGAGCAAAATTCGTTAAATAAGCTCCAAACTGTATTTTTGAAGGCACCCTATCGGTTGTGATTCCGCCTCCATTACGTTATTCTAATACTAACCCCAATAATTGTTATTTTTGTACCTGATAGGGAAATAGGTACTGCTAGGAATACTATCCTACTCACGATTGTGTCCTCTTCTGGATATTTGTACTTCACTAACACTACACACAGTATTCTGTTCATATAGTCTATCTCAAAAGCAAAAAACAGTAGGAGTGTTATGTTCGCCGTTAAGTACAGAAATTACGCTTCAATATAGCAATCTTTTATGAACGTATTCATCTGGTTAATAGTAGTAGAGATTACAACCGATTTAATTCTATTGGTTACGCAGTCCTAATGTTCGTTGCGAATTCGCAGATGTTTTCATTTATCTCTGCCAAGTACATTAAGTTGAAAAAGCAGATTTTATTTTTGCCAGTTCCGACCTATAATCACATTCCAAGACTAGAATGATGTCTCCATAGTAGTTTTCCTGAAGTATTGTTAAAGTCTATTGTTGTTAAAATATTGCTGTCCATCCAAGGACTGCTGCTTTCCTGAAACATTGCTAAAACCTATTGTTTTTAAAACATTGCTGCCAATCCAAGAACTGGATTTTAGGTGTTTCCTAAAACAACGTTAAAGTCTAATGTTGTTAAAACACTGCTGTTTATCCAAGGACTGCTGCTTTAATGAAACATTGTTAAAGTCTATTGTTGTTAAAATATTGCTGTCCATCCATGGACTAATACCCTCCTGATACATTGTTAAAGTCTATTGTTGTAAAGATATTACTGTTTATTTAAGGACTACAGCTTTCCTGGAACGTTGTTAATGTCTATCGTTGTTAAAAAATTGCTGTTTATACAAGGACTGCTGCTTTCCTGAAACATTGTTAAAGTCTACTGTTGTTATAACATTACTGTTTATCCAAGGACTGGTGTTATCCTGAAACATCGAAAAAGTCTATTGCTGTTATAACATTACTGTTTATCCAAGGGCTACTGCTTTCCTGAAACTTTCTTAAAGTCTATTGTTGTTAGAAAATTGCTGTTTATACAAAGACTTCTGCTTACCTGAAACATTGTTAAAGTCTATTGTTGTTATAACATTATTGTTTATCCAAGGACTGCTGATTTCCTGAAACATCGATAAAGTCTATTGCTGTTATAACACTACTGTTTATCCAAGGACTGCTGATTTCCTGAAACATCGATAAAGTCTATTGCTGTTATAACACTACTGTTTATCCAAGGACTGCTGATTTCCTGAAACATCGATAAAGTCTATTGCTGTTATAACACTACTGTTTATCCAAGGACTGCTGATTTCCTGAAACATTGTTAAAGTCTATTGCTGTTATAACACTACTGTTTATCCAAGGACTGCTGATTTCCTGAAACATCGATAAAGTCTATTGCTGTTATAACACTACTGTTTATTCAAGGACTGCTGATTTCCTGAAACATTGTTAAAGTCTACTGTTGTTATAACATTACTGTTTATCCAAGGACTGGTGTTATCCTGAAACATCGATAAAGTCTATTACTGTTATAACATTACTGTTTATCCAAGGGCTACTGCTTTCCTGAAACATTCTTAAAGTCTATTGTTGTTAGAAAATTGCTGTTTATACAAAGACTTCTGCTTACCTGAAACATTGTTAAAGTCTATTGTTGTTATAACATTACTGTTTATCCAAGAACTGCTGCTTTCCTGAAACATTGGTAAAGTATATAGCTGTTAAAACATTACTGTCCAACCATGGATTACTGCTTTCCTGAAACGTTGTTAAGCATTTGGATACCTTAGTTCAATATCTAAATCCATGACAATGTTTGGAGGACATGGTAATTAGTGTTTCCTTGGGGTGAAGCATACGCTTTTCAAGTTGTCTTCCCTCTTACAGCCGACCTTGTTTTGAACAAATACACGAAAGATGCGTACAACGAAACATGCGTACTACAGGAATCTTGCGAATGATGCGCACAGGATCAAGTTTTGACAGATGATGTGGGTAAACTATGGTGTCAGAACATTGTGATGGGCCAAAAATCCGTAAAACCTTAAGGCATACACGGTTTTTTTAAAACAATTGAGCTACATAAATGAGTTTACCTCTGAGCTAAACATAGGTGTCACTTAGTTTCTCAGGGCTGGAGATCCCTTAAAAGTTTATCTATTAAAACTGATTTCCATCACACTATGGTCTTTACGTTTTTTTCTACATGCTTTCGATACATAATCGAGATAATGCACAATCGATTTTCCCTCAGTAGTATAAATCACCTTTATATTCACTAAACACAAAACACACTGAAGAGAAGATTAAATCGAACTTATCACCACGACAGATAAATGCAAAGTAACCTCTGGCAAGGTGGACAACCCTTTTTTGACCCATTATGAGAGGGAAGATCTAAATTCTTAAAAGTTACTAGGAAATAGTTTAGGGGTAGATGACCGGGGGTGACAACTGGAGTCTGGTTTGTAAGCCTTTTTCGCTTATAAAATTTACAACTTATCCTGGTCAATTGCTATTGTTTTCTCATGTACGCATATTTCGCCGTACGCATTTCGTGCTACCTTTTGAACATCGTAGCCCACTTTTCAATCCGTACCACGTGATCATGGACTGCAGCCGTTCAGTTAAACAAGTGGAAATATTGTTTTAATAAGTCTACTTTAATTTATGTATTATGAATTTTTAGTGTTGTCGATAAGTCAAGACATTTTGGACGAAACGATATGAATACGACGTGGTTGATTTCTCCCGATACGTTTCGTGTAAAATTACTAACGCCAAGAACATTTTGGGCTTTAAAATTACAGTATTTTAATTTTTTAAATTTTAATCAGAAAAGAATATCCGTAAGTGGGCGGGATATGGTGAACCTATATTTAGGATTTAGGTAGAAACAAAAGCAGGCATGTCTCTCAATGGGGGAGATAGGGAACAGTGACTCATCTATTGTTTGCAGACCTGAAAGACGCCACGTTGTGGCTTAAGGTAAGAGCTTGATCCTCGTCTAGAAATAATTGGAAAGGAAATAAAGGCATGAAGGGAATGGAAAACATTTTTCGTTTAATTCTTTTTCAAAAGTAGTTAGTAATATTCTTCTTTACTACGGTCATCAATTGCTATGAAACCATTGGGCACCGGCCGAAGGGATTTCATGCCTATTTGTACTCTGTAACTCATCATACGTAACATAAGGATAATGTTTCTAACGTGTTTTCGTCGTAAAACAGCTACAAATCACCATTTGGTAACGAAAATACTTTGTACAGATAAAAAGAATTAAAAAAACAGCTCGCAGTATGTGAAACTTCTTGCAGTGAAAAGAAATCTAAACAATTTCCAATCGATGTTATATAAAAATTGAGCTGTTCAATCATTAAGGCTAGCGAACTTTCTATCGTGTCGCATAATCAGACCTGATTACCATATTACATCGCCGCAAATACTTGGAACACTTCCAGAATGTGAGACGACCATTTAAATTTCACTGAACTGTGAGTCATGTGTGTCCAAGCCTCCTTGATAGGCCTTATTCACTTCCTCATGATTCATCATCGCGCGGCCGTGAAAATACACTTCCCACAATACACCTGTCGGCCTAGTTTTGGAGAGATGTTTCTGTGCTGGTTTTTGCCGAGACAGTATCCTCAGTGTGAGAATTAGTGGTGTCTGAGAGGTATAACGAGTGGCTACAGACCGTCAAGAAAACATTTCTATTGCGACA
Organism: Prosapia bicincta; assembly: GCA_036971475.1. Classification (NCBI taxonomy): domain Eukaryota; kingdom Metazoa; phylum Arthropoda; class Insecta; order Hemiptera; family Cercopidae; genus Prosapia; species Prosapia bicincta. The sequence goes on from JBAIZL010000005.1 coordinate 53,686,709, forward strand.
GTTGGAGACGAACACATTTGTTAGGGATGAGAAGTGGAGGTGGTTTTCTTAACGGATTCATTTACGGTAAACATGTATTTACTGAAATATGTTTTGGTCTAGAAAACTGCAATGCATGTCGAATATTTACCTAAACATCTTAGAAATATGGGAAGACCCCCTTTAAACTATAATTTTTTAATCATTGGGTTGATGTATCGAACTTAACCTAACACTGATATGTCATCATAGTGGTGGAACGTTTAGACAAGCCCCGGCCAAACTACGGCTGAAGGTTTCATCCGGCCGGTACCAAAACTTTTAATCGGTCCACATTAGTATTCAGTGTTTAAAATGTTTAAAAGAAAAAAATAATAAATAATATTGCATATTTGTAGTTATGTTTTTGTTGAATATCTTTAATAATATTGTTCAAACTGGCAACACTGGAGCCTCTCACTACTTTAAAGTTAAACAACTTTCAAATATGACAATAATGACTGTTTATGGAACTCAGCTCCGAGACGCGTGTGGTGGTTAGGGTAAGTGGTAATGTCGATGATAACATTATTTCGTATTAGCAAGTAAAAAAAGGATATAATAATAATAATAATAATAATAAATATTATTATTATAGAGTATTAGTAATAATAAATTTATTAATAATAATATTTCTGTTCCGCAAACTGCTATTTTCTTAACGATTGGCGCTTCATATAAGACATTTTGAAATGTCTTACGACCTTATCTAAATATTCAAGGGCGTAAACTTTAATAATTTGAGTTACTGTACATACAACACGGATAACCTACAAATTTCAAAGTGTTCCCTTACACGCATAAAATATAATGCATTGTTATGCTAATTTCATGTAAAAATACATGCACCTTTATTGTGAGAGCTGCTGTCGTAGCATTCGTTTGCAGAATGTGTGTTAATATTTCATTGTTAGTTAGGTAGGTACCCACCTGGGTGCGCCTAAGTAGTCCGTTGGCAAGCAAAGCTGAGAGTGCATTCCTAACCATAACTATTACCTAAAATTACATGATTTTTGCGCTAACTGAACGAACTTTCTAGTTAACCGGATGCTATGCTGACTGACAACTGACTTAGGCCTCTAAGGAGTAAAATTGAAAACGATTGTAGCAGTGTTCCAGAAAAGGTGACAAATGGCATGCATTGTTATTAAGTGGGCAGTGGAGAAATAGTAAGTGATGGGGCCATTAAGGAGAAATAGAAAACATAGTTATAGAGTTTAAAATTAAAAAAAAAAAAATTGGATGTAGGCCTAATTAAAACTGTTTTATATTAATATTTTTATTCATTCTTTAAAATTACTGAAAAAACAGACTTCAGTAGTAAAATTTCTTTTTACTAAGCAGACTTCGTTCCGTCTTTTATCTCACGATTAACAATTAGAAAAGACATTTAACATATGTCAAGTTCCAATTTTGAGTAGAGCTAACGTGCGCTTCAAGAGGACAAAATTATAAACTTCTCATCGACTCTATGTAATGATTTTCTTACAAACTTTATACATTAATGTTTTGATTTTTTTAAAATTAACTTTTCTAAAAATTTGTGTTGTAAAAATAAACGTAGTATAAGGCACACAAAATTCTATTGAAACGTTTTGTAGGAGTTAATCTGTTGTTGTGATGGTTGTCAAGTTGGGTGTCGCATCAGTTGCACAGAGTGACATTTGCGCTCAGCGACATTTGGATGGAACAACAAACTGAACACCCTTCGAAGACCTAATCCTAGAGTTAAAGAATAGATTAGCCGTTACAAAACTGAAACGAAAAATGTAGCCTGCGCATACAAGAAGATACAATTAAACCTAGAGAAGAAAATGCATATATATGAAATTTGCGAGAAAATTAATAAAACTATAAAGAAATACAAAGAAACAGGTGGCATGGGACGTGTCTTTAACATGGTGACATGGGACGTAACTGAAGACCGCTACAAATTATGACAGTAGTTGTAAATAGTACTAAGTTCATCACAAAAAATAACATTAAATTACAAAAAAAAATTAACATGCTATACTATGATCTAAAAAAGTAAGAAATATAAAAATGACAACGTGGTTATTCAATCACAGTCCAGTTTACAGTTTGGGTAAAATGTGACGGGAATCATAGAGGTTATAGTAGTGCTTAATACAGGGAATAATGTGGGTCTCCCAAATGCAGGTATATGTGAGGTAACTTGGGCGTAACTGTCGCACATTTCACCATGGGCGCAAGTGTCACTGGCTGCATATGTCGCATATTCGTCAAGTTAAGGTTAGGAAGCAGCTGGCCGATTTTTTCCACTGCCTTTCTTATTTCGATGCCTTATACATCACGAAGTGTCAGATAAACATGTCTCCGTGCTGAAGTCGAGGATAGCATGAAGAGTTACGATACGCGCACAGGAGAAAGTCTGCCACGAAGGCGGTAAATTTATCGTACAGTAGTTGCCTGAACAAAACAAACGGGTGGATATGTAGTTCTAACTTTCTCGCAAGACATACATTTCAAACAATACTTTAATGACGTCTTAATGTTTTACAAATACTGTACAAATAAATCGATTAATTACGAATGTTTATATTCGAGGTTTTATCTTTAGACCAATAATGCTTTATTCGATTCCGATGATTTTTTTTTCTTTCATCCATTTTAGGCTCGTTTTCTTATTACATATTTCTTGAAGGTTTTTGCTCTTTCTATGTTTCTTTTGGAATAGCCATCATCTAGAACGTTCCTAAACGTTTTGGTACCATGCCCCCTTCTTTTGAAATAAAATCCTCCCAAGTCCCTCCAGTTTACACTATAAATAAATGGCATGGGCATACGAAAAAGAATCGAATTAATATGCCCATGCATAATATTATGTATTGAAAACAATTGGTTCATTTATTTAAACATACTTTCACAAGAAACATGATATGACATTTCAAGTTTTAATTTGCAAAATAAATTTTAACTGACAAGAGAAAAATCAGTTAGTGAGATGCTTGAACTTGCATTTATAACACTAGCATGTCTATTTGAAGTTGTATTTTAGTAAGGGCACAATCAAAGTCATAAGCAACATCAAATTTGTTCCTATAACATTAAGTATATTTAATGTAACTTATAATTTTCCAACTGGCCTCGCTCCCCCCGTGACGATGCTCCAGGGGGTTGCGTCCCCCAGTTTGTCAACCCATGATCTAGAATGTTGTTTTACTTGATTTTTACTCCTGTAAATTATTACCTAACTTTGTATCAATTTTCCTGTGCTTGTTTTTTTCTTTAATAAACTCTTGCTTATAATGATTGTTTGCCTCTGCAAGGCGAGGCAGGGTGGTATGAATGGACATTATTACAGTTGTTACTATGGAAACCTTGTTTCTATGGAAACTGAATATTTACAGATTGGGTGTTTTCTTGTTGTAAGTTTAAGGCGACCATCCAGTATGACTGTTAATACTTTCAAATAATAGGAACGGATTCCGAATATAGGTAGGGTTAAGATAGATGCATACAACTCTCTTGTAGATGAAAAAGGGCATCACTTGGTACCAAGGGATAAAAATATACCTACCTTTTACGGTCATACAGAAGTGTTAATCCCTTACATCCTTTTGTAAGAGAAGAAGGATAAGGAAAGGGTCGTTAGGGAGGATAAAGGAATGGACGTAATGATCTACTAGCAGTTCGGAAGGCAGGCAAATAAACTGTTTAAGATCAGCTAATAATATTGGCAAAGAAGGTGTTCTAAAAGCCAAGTAATAATAAAGCTAGATGGAACGTATTAACCCTTCAAACCCTTGACAAAATAAAGGCGTATGTGAATTAATTAAAGAATGGTAGAAACTTACCTAAGCTTAGCAGGAGAAAAGATACGACAAGATCAAAGACGTCACAGAAATATTTAAAGTAAGGAGAAGTACAAGAAAAGTGAAAAGGGCAGAATGATAAATTGCCAAGGTATTGGAAATCTGGATTTACATGAAACAGAAATCCAAAGAAAACTGCATCAACTATGTCCAGTTGAAAGGAGATAATCAAGAACACTAAGGATGCAGTTCAATGAGAAAAATATACAATCCGGAGGAACGTTAAGGGTGACGGAGAAAAAAGGGAGAGAAATTTTAATGTATTTTTAAAAAATAACAAAATATTAACCGATACAATTGTTTTGTTAGAAAGATAGAGAGGGATTGTAAAACAATCTTTTATGACTGAAAAAAGATCACATTACACCGACAAGAAGATGAACCTAAATTTAATGTTATTGAATACTTTAAATTTGGAATACATTTAAATTAGGAAGAAATTTAATACTATTATTTTGACAACGCTGGTCTAATTTTAAGTGTTAGAATAGCATTTATTTTTCAAAATTGTATCTTGGGGGATAAATTAACTTCCAATCTTCCTCGCAATGTCAATATCTAAATCCTTTATCCAGATGGAATTTTGGTGTCGCGAAAAAACAACCATTGAAATAAGCCACCATTACGGATTTTCTATCTGTCTTGAGTCTTAATCTTCACTGAAATTAGCTACAAGCAAATAACCAACCTTCACAGAATTATACCTGACTTGGCTAGTCAACATTCTTTTTAAGAGAGGTTAAACTGTTAGATTTTTAATTTAAAAATATTTTATGATTTCTATCACACTTCAACCAGGCTTTGGGATTGGCTAAATAATAATAAACCATTTCTATAATTTAGGCGTGTTTAAAAATAGCCTTTCGAAAGGTTCATTAATGATTTTTTTACATAACTTTATAATTATTTTCATATTTTGTGTAGTTTCGTCGCTTATTTCGCGCATCCCGGATTCGGTATTCCTTGTTTGATGGAGGTTGGCGGTGTTATGGTCGCTCATGTCGCACAGTCCGTGATGGTCGCTTATTTTACTGTTTTTACTTTTTTCATACATTCGGAATTTCTGGCTGCGCTACTGAAGCTATCTATCGTCCATTGTTATGGTTGGTATGAAGGACTTGAGGGTGAGGTAAAGCATAAATAGGCTCCATCCTTATTGTGGGTAAACGATTTGCTTTCTAACAGCCTCATAAAGAGGCAACCGCCCTTTATCACAAATATTGATGACAAGGGCAGAAGAAATTTGAGTGGTCAGTTGATAGATTGTCATTAAAGTGGATTAATTCGCTGCGAAGAAGCGAAAGGCTTGGAAAAGCTACTCTTTTATGACATAAAACTATTAACACCCAATATATAAAGAAATAAGACAATATACAAATGCAAGAATAATTTATTGAATATACAATTCAAAACTTTTCGTTGGTAAATAGTACCAACATCATCAGGAATACTTGGAGTACGTTTGGGTATGAAGCTTTGAATTGTATATTCAATAAATTATTTTTGTATTTGTATATTGTCTTATTTCTTTATTAATACACAAAAATATATATTGTGATATATATATATATATATATATATATATATATATATATATATATATATATATATATATATATATATATATATATATAGTGTTTCTTCTTGTTACAGGGCGTGTGAAAATGCGCGGTTTCTCTGTTCACTATCGGTTAACCGATTTCTGTCCACTCGATTTCCGTCTAACTTTCCACTGGCAAACCTCCCAGTCGCTGTTCCGAGTGTAAAAACACAAAGAATGCCTGGAATTGCAAAGCATTCGGCATTAAACATGCAGATGTTGGCAAGACTGGTTTGGCAAGACTGGAAACTGGTTTGAACTTTGACCCTGACCGACGTCTGTACATGTGGGAGGTTAGGTTCATGTCTCTGAATGCCTAAGGTATTGCTGCAATAGACGAATGTAAGGAGGAAAAATATCCTTAAATTAAAGCTGTCTTTAGTTGTGAAAAGTCTAAAAACGTTATCATTTTACGGTATCTGGGCTCATAATGTCGGTTTACGAGACCGAAGTGAACTTTTGTATTTGTTGATTTTATGTCGGTAGTAAAAACAAAACCTTCATGGAGGTTGCGATATAACAATAGCTCTGACAAAAAAAAAAAAAACACGCTAAATAAACATACTTGACTAGGATTGCCTTGTCGGGGGTTGCTTTCGGCAAGTTGGCTCATCAATATTTTTAAAGGAGTCAAATTCCATCAAGGTTTTGATAAAAAAATATTGTTAAAAAAAATTCTTTACATTTTTACAAAATTTAGTATGATTTTTTTATTTAATGAAATGTATTATAATTATGTTTGTGTATACACTGACTGGTTTCGATAATAAAGAAAAAAGATGGTTGAGTTGATTAACATTTATTTCAATTAAACAGTGACTTTTCGACACCTAATTTGGTTTTTTCTTATATTATTATCTTAAAATCTTTTAAAGATGGTTTAAAATTAATATTCATTGATAAAATAATAGCATTCTGCTCTAAAATCACTTGGCTTCTTCCCACGATGTCTTACTTTACATAGACTCAGAAAAATGGTTTTATTAATTTAAAAATTTCGAACATCAGTAATTAAACAAAATTACTACGAAAACTCTTCAATGCACAAACATTAATATGAATTGGACATAGCTATAATTTTTTTCATGCTCAATACTTTTCAAATGATATTAAAATTAATTTAAATTGGGGTTGTAGGATGTTCATATTCCATACTATTTCAAAAACACTGGAATTTTTCTGTAATTCAAAGAAGACAAAATATTTCCTTAATTATATACAACGGTATTTTTGTGATTTGGAATATTTATAAAATAAAACATTACGCGTTATAAGACTACAATTTTTTCAGTTAGGTTTATTGTATACAGAATGAGGGAATAAAAAAATTTCAGACTGTAAATTCTTACAAGTTTAATTTTAAAGTGCGCCTACATTTGTGGTTACGCGCTACTTACATTACACATATGTTTAGAGAATTCAAAGGAAATTGAAGGATTAAAATATATGCATTTGTATAGTTTTACCTTTAAAAGAAAAAGGTTTAGTATTTGAAAAAAATAATTGTTGTATCTAAATGAGAGAGAGACACAGTCAGATAGATAGATAGACAGACAGAGACAGAAAGAAAATGAATTATGTTTGTTGTTATTTTAATCATTAAATCACTAAAAAATTTCATCTATGATAATTTACAAGTTATTTAAAAATTTTGAAAACTGTTTTCTAATCGCGACCCTTGGGGAAAGCGAGGAGTACTCTTACCTGGGTGTCCCACTGGCTTCAAAATCAGCCAGACCCCAGTGGAGATTATTATTGCAATGGATTCGGATTTTGATTTCACATTTTGATTTCTTTGTGACATGCAAGAGGAAGCAAATAGTTATATAATCTCCTCACCAGGTTTTTGGAACAATCCATTTCTGTAATTTAAAACTGTAACACATTTACAACATTCATCAAAATGTCAAATTTGGATTCAAGAATAATTTTTTATGAAAAAATATTATAGAACCTAGTGTATAAAAAGAGCTCGAATACTTAGATTGGTTTAAAAGGGTTGATTTTTAGCAAATGTTGAATGGTAAAGCATTATTTTGTAGATTTTTTAATAGCGATAATTTCGGAAGACATGAATATATATATATATATATATATATATATATATATATATATATATATATATAATATATATTTTCTTGTTTAATAACCTAAAACAACATAGGTTATTCAAAAACAATAATATTTATTAATTTATATTCAAAGCTTTTCGTTGATAAACAGTACCAACATCATCAGGAATGAATAATACAATAATGCAAATAATAGTGCATTATTCATTCCTGATGGTGTTGGTACTGTTTATCAACGAAAAGTTTTGAATATAAATAAATAAATATTCTTGTATTTGAATAACCTATGCTGTTGTGTGTATATATATATATATATATATATATATATATATATATATATATATATATATATATATATATGTGTGTGTGTGTGTGTGTGTTATTGTGTGTGTGTGTGTGTGTGTGTGTTATATACAACAAGTTATATATTGTATTATGCAATAAGCCATTTCGATTAATTTTTCATTTTCTTCAAATTGGCTTCATATTTGTTCTTGAGATTGCTCTCTAGCTATCTCTCCCGGAGTTAGACAAAATATTTTAAAATTTTAATTGATTGCTTAAAAAATAAATTTAATTTTATGAAGCAGGTGTAAAATGCTTCCTTTTTACACAGACTCGAATTCTATTTCATGAATGGAATATTTACAGCATTAGTATTGATATAAGACCACATTATTTCAAATGATCAAAAGATAGGAAAATAAGATTATATGATTAGGACAAATCAAACTTCAGATATAATGAATATCCTTACTCTGCCACCTTCGTAGTCAAAATGGTGTTCTTTTTGTGCTTTATGAGTAATAAATAAAGACATACACTAATAGTAATATATTCAAAATATAGGTGAGTAGTAATATTAAACGTTGTGTATATAATAACCTAAAGATTATTTTAGATAACCGTCCTTCAGCGACCTAACCTAGCAAGCATCAGTTTCATATTTTGAATGTTCTGTTTGTATTAACAAAATATACTAGAGGGGGGGGGTGTAACCTTACAACAGTGTTTAAAGCATTTAAAATAGTTTAAGAATCCCTGCATTAAAGGTTATTTTAAAAATAAAGTTTTTTTATTTTTGTAAGTTTATTATTGTTAATATAAGTTTATCTGTTTGCATAGGGAATGCAGTTGATCCCCTACTTACAGGTGCTCTGAAAATAATTTGTGACTTTAAGTCGCATGTACAAGATTTTTACTTTTAAAAAAAGCTAAATTGAGAGAAATTTTAAATCTACTAATGTTAAAATAGAAACTTTATAAAACAACTGTTTTTTATTTTATTTTGTAGTTTAATAACATATTTTAAGTGTATTTTACTATTAATTAGGTGTTTGGTTCTTATTATTTGTTTAAATATTATGTACTTATTTCTTGAATTTCATTTTGGAAAATAGTGAATTGCAGAACTTCATAGTGAATTAAAGGTTCTAGCCAACTCAAAGATTCGCTGCAATAATAAGTTTGGTAAGTCATAATTAGTTTAATAATAATTTAGACAACTTTCTAAGGTTATATTCATAAGCACTATTTTCCTCAATCAAGATCTTTTTTTGTTTGATAATGTGAGAAACGTCTGATCAGCATATATTCTAGTATTTTTTTTTTATATAGCCTTCCCAGGGATAAACAGACTTTTAGTTTACAAAACTGAAGACATTATATGTAAAAATATGTAAATCATAGAAATGTATTCTGGTATACAGTAGTAAAAAGATATATTTGCAGGTTGTTTCTCCAATGTTTTACATGCTGTAGCGGCTTTATTTCACCATTATATATTTTACCTTTGATATTTTACCAACTTGTACCCAGGTATAATACAGTATCATCCTAAAGAAAGTATTGGCTTTCTTTAGGCTGTTTTTAAAACTGTTTTAAAGTTTAAAACATTTTAAATTTCTTTCCTTTCATTTTAAAACAGTTTATTAAGACTATCTAAAAAAAACATAAAACAATAATTTATTTGTTAGATTGTAGAAGAACTCAACTCTCACACTTTTGGAGTATTTTATAATAATTTCTTCTCATATTAATCTATCTATTGAATTAATGAATACTTAGTTAAATTAATAAAACCAACCTTCTATAACCATAACTGTGTTAAATAAAATTAAGTCTCAGTGTTTAAGTACAGTCATTTAGGAAGCTGTATACTTATCCAAAAGTATGCTAATTAAAATGAAATATTTACCATCACATTTTCCAATTACAGTTTCTAGGCTTTGGTAATTTGCTTCTCTGTTATCATGTAAATTTCAATCCACATTAAACAAAATCTGGCTCACATCTAAGACGGCTAAACAATTTTTTTGATTCATACACTTAAAAATATATTGACATGAGACACTTATATATTATAGCACTAATTATCTATAGTAGCTTTTTTTTGGTGATGTATCCCATAGTCAAAATCAAACCATAACTGAATATACATTTATTTAGATGTACAAACATTTCAAATAACACCTAACACATATACTCAACACCCAATTGCATTACATGTCATTCATACGTTTTACCATCACAGCCCGAAACTCTCCCTAAAATAATACCCTAATATTGCTCTCCTAACCCCAATCTCATGTCAACCCTAAATTACTAAAAGATCCATTGCCTGCTTTGGGTTAAATTTTTGTACCCTGTGTTTCGTAATTGGTGACATCTTTATAAATTATGTCTTCATCAAACAAAAAAGAACAAGTACAAGAAAGGAAGATGACCAATCTAGGAATGGATTAAAGAAAGTAGAAACAGTTTAAAAAAGGCAAGAGAAAGAGTAAGAAACCTCGGCCAACCTGGAGGGAGTATCAGCTGGACTAGGAAGAAGTTCTGGGACTACAGCGAAGTAATAGGAATGAAGAAGATCATGTTCTACGGAAAAGACAACGAAGATAAAGTCGCGTTCATCAAGAAGATGGAGAGTCTGTTTGATGAGGTAGACCCCATGCCCGAGGAGGAGACCAAGCTAAGGATGGCTGTTGGGAATCTACGAGGAACACCAGAAGCGTGGTGGGTAGGGCTGTCGAAAAGGTAAGATAGCCTATAAATGCTATTATAGGTGTAAAGTAGTAGTAGTTCAAGTTGTAGATGGAATCAAATAATACAACCTAATTTTTAGTTAGTTGTATAATGGTTGCTTCTTACTACTTCCAATTATTGTTTGATTAAATAGGCAGTAAAAACTATCTCTTTTGGTCTATTTATTGGTTTTTTTACAAATATTAAAACACAAACCAGGGACACACAATTTACATAATATTTTGACTACATGTTAACGAGTCCCTGTTACATGGAACCTCCCAAATTGGGGAAGGTTCCACATATACTTCCACATACTTGGTGCCACAGGTTCCATATACTTGGTGCCACAGTATATGTCAAAATGGCTATATCTCAGCTAATATGGATTGGGATGTGCAAACTACAATTAATTTTCCTAGTCAGTTTTTAGATTAGTCCTATCTAACAAGAAGTTAATTTTTTAACCTATTTGGTTAAAAAACTGCTAAGTACAAAAAATAAACTATTTGCCTGGTGCCTTCATTGTCTAAATCATGGCTTAATGGCAGAAAAACAAAAAAAGATATGGCACAAGTGATGGCTTCCTACAGCATGACTAAAATTATATCTTCGAAGACAACATCCAATAAGTAACACTAAGTATTGTTTAAACTATTTCTCACCTTTTGTTTTTTGAGTCACTGTTTCTTATTACTGAATTTATTTTGTAAATACTTACTTAGTAACATACCTTATTCCTGTTATCCAGTATTTATAAAAAATGTAGTCTTGTTCAGCGGGGAATGCAGGGGGGAAAGGTGATCTACCTACCCCCTCTAACCTAATGATCCTAGATTTTTGGATTACACAAACTGGATGATTTGAAAATTACTGATGCAAGTCTGTCTCATTCATATTTCACACCAAGAGCCTTTAAAATAGAAGTAAATTCAAATTGAAAAATCTGGCAATAACAAAATAAATAGTTTTTAAATAAAACATAAATACCCAAATACCATGAAAGCAGAAGTTAATCGATCCTAAGTAAATATAAACCCAATTTTAAATGGAACACCAAACACCTAAGTCTTAAATGAAACAAATAACCCAACATAACTGAGGCAGTAAGATAGTTTTCACAACTTAAAACAAATTTTGTTCTGAATTATTGATTAATACAACTTGTATCTTGACAAATACACAATTTTAAATGTGGTGGGCTGACTGTCACAGTGTTCAGTCTGACAACACCGCATCCCTAACCTACCACACACCCATTTCTATTCTACTTTCAATCAAAGTATAATTTAGTATACTTCAAACATTAATGGGATGTTAATCGTTATTTGTAACAGTGTTGTTGCCGCCTTAGGGATAATTTATAGTCTACTATCAATAAAATTATAGATAGCATTGTAAAGTTTCATTACAAGCATATTTTGACACACAGGAGGAGAAGTAAAAAATGTCCAAAATCACAGGTTGATTTATCTGTTTGAGCATTCTCTTTCTACACATTTATCTCAAGTGTTCTTCTTACAACCTTTTACTCAACTTCCTTCTTTATCAAATTTGCTGGTTCTGCAATGAGTCTTGTTATATTATTTAAATAAATCCCACTTGTTTTTAATAATTATGTTCAGAGGCGATAAATAAATTTAAAAAATATTTCTGTACACTGTTTATTAATTCTTTTAAAAAAGATGAACATAAAGAACTAATTTTTAAATAATACAAAAATAGAACACAATAACATTAAACTGTACATTTAAAATTAAAGCAAAAACCATTTCTAGAATGTTTCTGACAGTACAATAATTACAGCTAAATATACTATAATAAGATACAAACTGTTGTCATGTGTTTGTTTCCTTACCTTACAACATCTAAATTAAAAGAAATATAAAATATCTGTATTTTTTGTTAATAGCATTTTTTTATTATTTTTGGATTTTTTATAAAAACAATAACAACATAACATGAGATCGTAATAATTGAGTAAACGACAATATATTCGAAGCTCAGAGATTCACACATCAGATTTTAACATTATTATTTTAAAATAAAAAAAATGTTGTAAACGAGAATCAGTCAAAAACTGAAACATTCATACACATGTAGACATTATAAACTACATTATGTTACAGAATTATTTACAATAATTTGAAGCATTGTTTTGTGCTTTGAAAGAAATATGGCAACAATGTACAAATTGTTTCTGTGCTTTGGCAAAACATACTTTAAATGGAAAGTTTTCATGCAATAACAACACTTGTTTCCATTCTTATAATATTTGAAACAGCTAAAGTACATGAATGTTAGATATTTATTTGTAGTGGTAATTTTAGATCTTAAAACGAGACCATTAACTACAATTGTGTTTAGTGAATAAATGAAAAACATTTGTATATTTACAAGATAGAGAACCAGGCTATATTTTATGGTTTGAAACAAACATTGTTTTTACAAATTTAGTTTTTGTAACTGGATAATCTTTCAGTAACAATTATATAATTGTCACTTACAGAAAGGTTTTGACTTTTTATTCAGATGTGTTGAACATTATTTAAATACTAATTACTAAATCAATAGAATCCCTAAAGTTTCTCATAACCCTTTAATTGTACATGTTCAGTTACAGTCAGCTGAGAGTATATTTTTTGGAAAATACAATTTTTTATATTGGCTGGCAAAATAGTAGTATCGGAAATATCCAGATTTCTAGAGAAAAAATTGTAATGGCTAACCAAATTGGTAAACATTCATCACTTCCAACTTTATTTTTACACTACCATTACATGAATATTTAGTTTCAAAATTAGAATATCTTAATCGTAACTACCATAAAGAAAACAAAAAAAAAATTTTTCTACAGAAACTTTACAAAATACATGACTATCACAAACTTCTTAAACACAACCTGATAAGTTAGTAGACATTTAATAGTTTTTAATATGAATTATTAATCTTTTAAACATACGAGACAAAATGAAATAATATTAAAAACTCAAAAGACTGTCAAGCTAACTGAAACTAAAACTTTCTCTTACATGAAATTACATGTTCATCATAAAACCTCATATAAAAGTACCACGTTTGTAATCAAAGGGTTAAAGATGTTTTTATCAAAATGCGAAAAAGCATTAAAAATGAATTACATTATATTGATAGAGAATAGCTATCTATAGATATAACAAGAAATTTAAACAATTTCAAAAACTTACAAGAATTAATAAATGCTGTAAAGAAATGAAATATACAATTTAAATATACTATAAATTCTATGTAATTAATTTATATTAAGAAATTAATTGCACAAGTTTTTTGAACAACACATTCACTACACCATAGTAAAACAATAATGTACAAATTAAAGAAAGATTTCAACATATATTTTTTTACAAAAACTTAAAAAATAAGACGCTCTTTGTCAAAAATTTTAGCTATATTGCATTGACAAATTCTATCGATGTTTTGTGATTTGTATATTTGTAAATGATATACTTAAATTTAAATTAAAATTTTTGACATTATTGAGTCCATCTTCAACTTGAGCTACTAGTTTTAGACTTAAACACTTGGATTTATTTGATACAAACACAAAAGTTTGTTTGATAGTGTTTTGACAGTTGTAAATGATTTAAATAGCTTACACAATCAATGACATATTGGGATAAAGTATTTTTATTCAGTTCATGGTGTGTATTTTGAAATTAAGTACCTATCAAAAAACACATGATTCATTTAAACACAATGAAGCTTTAAGATCAAAATTATTAATAAGTAAAATAACAATTTTAATGTCAGTGAAAACCATTAAAATATTAATTTATTCTACCTGACAATTTTATTAACTAGAACAGCTCTATTCAACAAAATTAATTTTTACTTTACAGTATCATTGCCAAACTACAAACCACAAAAAGAATTTCTAGTATTCAGTCGAAACATTTCCACCACGACAAATAAACTAAATCTAATTTATAACAACATTGAGCATTTCATTCCTTGCCATCAGATTTGTTTTTCGATTCACCCTTATTTGAAAATGGCACACATAGTTTCTTATTTACAAATTATGCTTATTAATTACACTTTAATATCACTTTCTCTGTTCGATTAAATCTCTCACAAGACTTATTGGAATTGGAATTTATTCGTATAATAACAAACTGTAAATTCAACGAGTTGAATATACAGCTTGAATAAATATCCTACAAGGATCAAGTACATCTATTTTTTAAAATTAACCTTACAATGTTCAAAATTAAACTTTTACAAGTTTAAATTTTAGAAGAAATTAGCACCAATTTCATACATAAAACATGAATAGTTTGCATAGTTGAACATTTACAAAAAAAAACTAACAAAACTTTCTTAATTTTTGTTTGAAGTTAATGATATAAACTTAAACATTACTTATGAATCACACTGTAGCTTCATACTAACAGTTTCATATTTTAAATTAGAAAAAATCAATAAGCAAAACCCTTTTTGTACTTCATTCTAAAGTTCCCTTCATCAAAACAAAATATATACAAATAAATTACAAAACCTATAATACAATATCATTTTTTTCGATAATTTGTTCAGTCATTTAAAAAAAACAATGTAAACAGACATATCTATTCACTTGTTATGTACATCAAATTATGTATTTACATAAAGAGATTCTAACCTATCTGCTGATGACACATAGTACATCTATTTTCAATGTACATTTTAAAGTACTTAAAATTATTTACAGTAAATCAAACTTTTTATAACCCCTAAATTAAGTAAACGTTTAAAGGGGTTTATTTTAATGGACGACACTGAAATTAATTTAATAATTTTTCAAACTATTATTTCACGGATAATTCTTCGACTTCTTGAATTAGGTGTGGAGTAACCAGATTCGAGACTTTCATCAAATGAGAGAGAGAGATGTTGTTGGGGTTTTAGGTTGTTTTCTTCATTTTCCAGCATAAGTTGATGCTCAAGGTAAGGATCGGGGAGTCCGCTGACATCATGGTAGGGTGAATCTAGAACAGATAAACATTTATACAAACTTTACGCAAAGTGAAAAATAATAACATGAACATTTGATAGATTTTTAAGTATATTTTTAGTAGGAAATGCATATTTGTAATCTCTGATTATTTGAAAAAAACAAAACATACTTAATTAGTAAGTTTACATTACAGGAATACACATTAGTAAAATCATAAACTAAATTTCAAAAACATAAAACAATTGAAAATATTTTCAGACATTCTGGGAGCTTGCATGCCCATGTCTACCTAATAGAGAGCAAGTGTAAAGGTTTTTTAAAAAAAATATCATCTTATGATTTCTTTCCCAAACTATCTACTCAAGTCTGAATAGAGAAGATAGGCATCTTTCTATCTGAAAATTTTTATTTAGCTTTAGATTTATTACCTTCGATTTCTGTATTAAATTAACTTCTATCACTTTGCCAGTTCCATAAAGAGAATTTTTTAATTCTTAAAGAAAAAAATTGTTATGTGTATTATTTGAAAATCTTAATATAATGTGCAATATACAAATTTAAGAATTTTAGTATAAAACAGGTTTTTTTAAGATTTAAAAAATATAAACCTTGTTATTTTAATCAAGATACTCTTCAAATACAATACTTTAAAGTAGTTAATGTTTTTATTTTAATTAATTTGTAGCTTTTTATTAAGAAATACTAAAAAAATATACTTCTTATTATATAACTACCTAAGTGATGGTCTCTTCTACGACCTTTGTCAGGAGTATAGTCTTGTCGTGATGGATTGTTGCTCGTTCGGCTATAGTCGGGTGATGCAGAAGGGACAAGGTGAGGATAAGGTGCATAATCATCCACAGCTCCATAGCCTCCATGAGTTAATGGATCATAGCCTCCTAGATAAGAAAATAATAGAATTAATACAGTGTAAAATAAATGTATATACACAAGATGTCAAAATAGCAATAGATTAACATCTGTCGACATTTATAGCACACAGAAAACATCTATTGGCAAGCTGCTAGATATTCTTGTATTTTGAATAGAATTTCCCTTTTTTTTAATACTTTTTTAATTGCTACAAGAATTATAAAAAAAATGTTTGTAGTTATTTGAAATTTGAAAATAATTATTTTATAGCAGTACTAAACACTCCCTCTTTTGAAAGGACCTTATACATTAATGTCAGAGCTATAAATAGTAATATATTTTTGAAGCTTTTTCTCAGTTCAAAATTTATAAATATAGTTTTTATATATTTTTTTAAATGTACTTTGTATGGCAGTTTTGATTTTATTTGCTGCAGCTAATCTAAATTAGTGGGTATTAGTTCAAGTGTCGCAGATAATGACTCTTCTACCAGGGCCTTTGGCATTATTAATTAATTTTTTAATGTTCAGCTGAAGCACTTCATATTTATTGCGACTCAAAAGATCCGACTCAAGATCTAGATCGACTCTAGAAGTTTCACTTTTATTTTTTTAATTGTTGTTCCTCTTTCTCCCTACCCAATAAATACATTTTTTTGTTGATGACATTTTATTTACACAATATATCTATAGGCCTACATTACAAAGAGTATAGCTGTCATGTAACATTTAACATGTAATGTCGGTTCTTGATTTAACATCATGAGTTAACCTTTCCCATTAGACTTTCAGCCATTTTTCATGGTTCAATTTTATTTTGTAGACTTGAAAATACATTTGAGAAGTCTGATTGGGTGAGATATTTAATGTAATTATGCATGCAAGTAACTAAACAATGCTCTCACTTAAAATCCTCAATCATATTGCTTTTGCTTGGTCCCATCTGGAGTTTACTGTTGTGTCTAGATAAGTGTCCGATTGATTGCCCAGTACCAACTATCTTGCTGGTTGTTGAGTTTTGTTTATAACAATCAGTTTGGCATGTGTGGATGTATTGTCACTATATTGTAATATAGTATAACTTGATATTATTATTATTTTTTTTGTAGAAAGACCTTGATTTGTAAAATAAAAGGAGGCTGAAGAAGTTGTAAGACGAAAACGATTCTTCCAAGTGTGTTAATTATAAACAAAATTATTCAAGGTTTTAAGAGCAGTACCAAAGTAGTTTGCATAATGTTTTGAAGGTAAAAAAGGAGTTGAAAACCTTAGTATTTTTATTACTGAACATTTTAAAAAGCTCACCATAATGGTTGGTTCTATCAGTGATGTGGTGGTGGTGATGGTCAGGATTGTTACCAGTATTGGCATTATTGTTTGCCGCCGCCATTTTCATCTGCCAAAGAGAATCTTGAGAGTTGACAGAACCACCATTGTTCGAGTTGGAATAACTGTTGTCCATGTAGCCCATATTCACCCCTGAAATTCCAAAGGAATAAATACTTATTATAGTGATACCAGACAATATAAAATTAATTATATTTACAAGAATTTAAATTTCCATTATTGTTTGTAAGAAGTATATTCAGGTATAAAACAATATAAGATAGTGTATACAACTATTCTTTGAGCTTAGCTTGTGAGGTTATGTTAAAACAAATAAAAGACATACACAGAACTCACAAATTAATCATTTATTGACTCGTTTCAATTATACACGTTTCAATGACAAAGTCATCATCATCAGCGAGTGTTGCTACAACAAACTCTAGGGTTTGTAGTAGCAACTTTTACTGATGATGATGACTTTGTCATTGAACCATGTATGAGTCAATAAATGATTCATTTATGAGTTTTGTGTATGTCTTTTATTTGTTTTATAAAATAGTGTGTTATAAACTTTGGAAAAACTGTTTTCATCTTAACTTTTACAAAACTATAATTTTTTTTTGTTATCGTGTATACATAAGTTTTTGTTTAACAGAATATATCATGCATTTTAAGTATAAAAGGAAGTACATTTCAACAATTAAGACTTGATTTCACCATAAGTGTAACGTACTCGAAAATGTGTAGCAATTACGTTATTTTTCCAGAAAATGTGTCACAATTGTTCTTGAGAATGGAAAATTTAATTTATGATAGAAGTTTTTCTCTATTTTTGTATCTAACTATAGTTATAAAATATTTTATTCTGTTTTCATTAACACAAATTACATAGTTCTTGATGATTAAGAAGAATTATCTTTTACATAGTTCTTTGTTAAAAGATCAACATTTACAACAAAATTACAACATTGAACTTTACTGTGCATATAGAGGCTCAGAGGAATTACCACACAGATACAAAACAAACTTACAACAGTCACTAATCTGTGTATAATAGGCACACTGACAATCTGGTCTATTTATTGTTCTGTTGACAATGTAACTGAATAAGGGGGATTCAATGGTTTGTTGATTGTCAACAGGTTGAAGCTTGAATCAATAAATTTAAATAGATGAAGTTCAGTGGTAGAGAAACTTATGTTACTCATGGATATTCTATTGATTTTAAATTGCATTTAAACTTAGTAATTTTAGGACTTACACACAATTATAATTAAATTAAAAATATTTAACTTATATTATTATTATAAGATTTTTAGTAATATAAAAAATTTACAGAAGCAAATTTTGATGGCATTTTGCTATCATGATTAGTCTCTTTAAAAAACTGATAAAACTGTCTCAATAGGTTTTTCAAAGATTCTCTTTAATTACAAATTAGTGTGTCTTGGTATTTCTAATTTTCAATAACAACAATTTGTTAAATGTCATGAATAGCAAAATCCAATAAATTAAAAATTGAAAGAATTAAAATCTGGAAATTTCGATGAAGATTAGTTCCAATTCATTATGAAAAATGTTATATCTCAGTAAATGCATCTTTCTGAATTACCTTATACTTTGTGACGAGGTTTGGAATAATGAATTTTAAATGTCCAACAATTAGGCAGCAATTTTAAACTGCTGGGAAGGTTTTATTTAAGTAACCATAAAATTTTCTCAGCCATGAACAAAATTATTGCTTTTTCATAGAAAAATTACTTCTAGAAGGACAAGAATGACTAACTACTGGGAGCGGATAAACAATTTTTTTATTGCAATTTTTAATGAGACTGCATGCGTTGATTGAAATCAAAGTGGAAGACAGAGAAATTGGAAGAAATAAAGAGTAAAAAATTGTATTTATAAATATTTCCCATTGTAATATATAAGTAGAGAAAATATGAACAATTTTCTGCTCAAAAAAAGAAGTTCAAAGAAATATTTCCGCCCTTGATTGTAAATTAAAACAAATGCCAAAAATATTAAAAAATAGAAGTTTTATAGCACTATAATAATTGTACGTATGTACATTTCTGAAGCTAAACATTTTGTTTCTACAATATTAAAAACACAATAGTTTAATAAAATGGTTATTATTATCTTGGTGATTTATGGGAAAATAATTAAGGTTTTATGTGTTAACAGAAAATAGTTTTAAATTTAGTTAAATATTGGTATATATTGATATAATATTGGGATATTGTAGTTCATTGCTTTCAATGCCCATGCGAGACTTCATAGTTATACCTATATTAATGTCTGGCTGTTTGCCAAAATTGTTTAAATTATGCTATTGAATCATAAGGTGCTTGTACAAGAACATTACATGCCATTAACTTTACCGACAAACACAAACTATAATATACAAGCACTTGGTACCAGGTAGTTATAGTTCTAACATTCTACAACATACAAAGCCACAGGCACAACAAATACTCACTTACCAGTAATAAATTTTTTGCTGGCTGTAACAGACAATTTATAGTTCATAAGAAATTATTTTTAAAATTTGATTGAAACCTTTCCGAAAGTAAAAAACCACAACACAATCACACAAACACACATACAAGAAGATATTGATCCACTAAGAAGCTCTTTAGTTATGTTCTATAAAAATAGTTATCTTAAGAGAAAAGATCGTTGAAAATATTATTTTCTAAATGTTTCTTTTTTTTATATTCAGTCAGTTTAAATTTGTTCACATAAAAGGGAGAGTTGAAACATATGATTGCTAAAAGAGTAAGACAAGAAAAACAGTGACTATTTCAACTCTTTTCACTTGTTATTCCTTATTTTTTTTCATTTACTTTGGTTAAAATTTGACTGAACATTTCTTTGGTAAAACAGTTATTTTGAAAATCTTTCAAGGCACTTTATCCTATTTTGCTGCAAAGAAGATTGAAACGAAAAAGATACATATAAAGCTTATAATGACGACTGAAAAATATAATCCTTAAACAGACGTACATTCACCACCATTTGGGTGAGTCTGATTGTTGTGCGGATTGCCATGGTAGCCATAGCCATTTTGTCCTGCATATACAGGGTTCTTTGATGGGTCATCCAGTGCAAGGTCCAGTGAGTGCTCCAGTGCTTTGTTCTCCAGGCCAGATGATGGATAATAAGGTGGTGGCGCTTGTTGTACAATGTTTGGATGTACACTGGAAAAAAAAACTAATGTCAATAATTTAGACATAGTCTATTTACGAAGTTATATAAACAAATACAATGTTGAATTTAACAAAATTAACTGATTTGTTCAAATTTTATAGATATTAAATTAGCGAATTGGTGTTAATATTTTTTTAATATTTTATATAATAAACATATATTATTATTGCTTAAGCTTACTTCAAATTCATTAGCACAAAAAACAACTTTTCCATAAATATATAATTAAATGTATGCATAACTTACGCATTAGTTTCCATTTCATAATCTTTTCCAGTTCCTTTTTTGCCTTGAACTTTGCGACAACGACAGTAGACAAAAATAAGGCCTATAAATAGAACAAATACGACACAAGAGACTATGATGGCGACTAATGTTGGTGTAGCCAATGCTGAAGCTTCTTTAATGTGAGATGCCCCAACTGTAATTCAAATAGTAAATATATATAGTGTATATACATATATATATATATATATATATATATATATATATATATATATATATACACATAAACAAAATGTTTAAAAACAAAGTAAGAAATGTTTTGTAATGAAGGATAATTAAATATATTTTACAACTTTTATTTTACCCATTATACTATTTGGTTTATACTATTATATTCTCCTAACGTGTATTTGAACTACAGTGATTTGTTAATCAACCTGCCGATTCAAAAATTCCAAAGCAGAATATATTATCTCTAATTTGTTATACTGTACAACTATAATACAAAAGCTTTTTTTACAAATTTAATAATAAACAAATCTAATCACTATTTCAGCAATAACTAATAATTATTAATAATCATGTCTTTTTATAATATATCTGTTAATTTTATGTTCCGTGTAGTCTTGTGCACTAAAAAAAATTACCTAAACTATATGAGATATATTATTAATTTAATACAAATTTTGAGTTGGTCAATACTATTTGGGAATGAAAATTATGAAATGACAAGCATTTAAAAGTTAACCTATTTATATAGAACACAGACAACATTCAAAACAAGCTTTTTAGTAGCCAAGTAGATTGTCACTTGGTTGACATTAATGTTGAAAACGATTGTATGAAATATGATATGAAATGCTCTTTAAAATGAATGGAAGAATTTTATATAAAATAAACATAAAATTCTTTATTAATTGTTTCTATGAAAAAGGCAAAGCTATTCTCTGTATGATTGATAATTCTAGAACAGTAAACCAAATTAGAGCTTTTGATTTATTTATACATGATGGTTTATTAATTTATACAGTTGACTGAAAATCAAATTACTACTTCAAATAAAACTGGTTTATTTATGACAAATAAATTATATTTATTATGATTGAGTTTGTTAAACAATACAGAGATTGTTAAAAGTTGGCTATTGAAATAATTTATTTATTTTGTCTTACAAATAAGAAGAGAAAGTTTTGAAACATTTCTCTTCAGTCATAACTCTTTTTTTAAAGATAACTCCAAGAAATAATTTAATATTTTAGATCCATTACAGATTAGTGCTAAACAAACCTGATAAACATTTGACAATACATATCTTTCACGGATATAATTTTGAATTAATATAATTTAATTACATTTTAAAGACAATTTTAATTTAAAACAACTATTTATAATGCAATTCCTTGTGCTTCAGTTCTAACATGATTTTCGTTTAGCACTGTTTTTTACCATAGAGAAAACATTACCTTTGAAAATTTTAAAAATACTTTTGGCCCTTTTAAGCTAAAATTTTGAAAGCAATTAATTAAAAACTTACTGACAAAAGTCCATGTCTCAGTCTACTTTCAGTTATGTGGTGATAAGATCTGTATCAATAATCTATGTTTCTTAAATTTATTGTTTTAATACTCAAAGCAATAAACGGGATTAAAAGACTCACATGTGGATTTCATTGTCCATTACTACTGGCAAACCTTCTAGTTATTGATAAACTATTTTAAAACTTTCTGAACTTATCTTGACTAAGATCACCTAGTGTGGTAGAAAACATTTTGCCTTAGTAATTTTTCCAAAGATTTACTTAATTCCAAAGTTAAAAGTTTGGCTTGGCAAGTTGTTAATTAGTTTATTAATAAAAATAAATATACGGCTGTAACAGTGACTGGGCACATCAGTAACAATTTTGTGTAATACAGAGTGAAGCCTATAAGTATTTATTATACAAAGGCAACACTTTAGTTTATAAAATGAGCATATTTTTTCATAAATCATAAGATAATTAATAGTTAATTTCTTGTAAATTAGTCGATTCTAAATTCTGCTGATACTAGTAAATTTAAAGTTTAGATTCATGTGTATCTTTGAAAACAGTAAACTTAAACAAATAGAATTATACTTTCATCAGCTTCTGAGTTATGGTGGATATGATTAATTTCCTAATATGCCTTGATGATATTGGGCAGTGCTTCTTTCTTTCAAATTATATAAAGTTTTGCTATCGTATATATAGAAC
Source organism: Prosapia bicincta (assembly GCA_036971475.1). Lineage (NCBI taxonomy): Eukaryota > Metazoa > Arthropoda > Insecta > Hemiptera > Cercopidae > Prosapia > Prosapia bicincta. The sequence goes on from JBAIZL010000005.1 coordinate 53,710,103, forward strand.
ACTCACTAAGAACATCTTTTTTTCAGGTACAAATTTGATTTTTATAGATTTACAGCAAGCACATAATGTTGAATATCATTATAGAGTAAATAGAGTAAAAATAAAAAATTGAGCCAGTTGAGTTTTTCTTTAAAATATATTTTAAAACTTTTTATAATAATAATAAATAAATATTCTCTAACATTTAATCTCTACTAATCACAAGAATCTGTAAATATAGCCTGAACATACAAGTAGATTGGGAAATTCTGGTTAAAGAAAATATTTCTGAATAAATTATGTTATTAATACCAAAGAAGGCGGTTTATGTTTATATCTGGCTATTGGGTCAACATGAGTTTCAACTTCCTATAACCTGGTGTCAGTAGGCTATTAGGGTAGGGGGTAAAACATATTTTACAAATAATTTTAAATTAAAATAACTACATAAATTAAAAGAACAAATTACCCATTAAGTACAAGTTAAATTTTAGTACTCTACCTACATATATCTTAATTCTAAATGTTTGTCATAAAATAGATAAAACAATGATTAAATCAAGGTTAAAAAAACGTACACAAATTCTAAATGTAATCATGCGGTTAGTCCCTTTGGCTACAAACAATTTGTTAGTTCAAATTAATGAATTTACCAAATTTTTATGTTATTTAATTAGGTGTAATAATTTAGTAATTCTTTTTTTTCATTTGACAAGGATCTAGAATAGCTAGTTATAAATAATTACAATATTAACTAAACAACATATTTTCTTTATAAAAAAATAAATGTTTGGGGTTAAGTTTCCAATCAATCTAAACTTACTCTCTGCCTCAGTGTAATCCCCACAAGTCTCGTGATTCCCTTGTAGGCACAGTTTCACTCGAACACGTATGGTATCCGGATCAATTTCCAGTAAAGATAAGTCATCCTCATCTGTTTCCGGATTTAAAGATCTGCCCGTAGATTTGGCAACATGTCGTCTAGGAATTAAGGATAATATTGTTGCTTCACGTTGAGTTGATCCACCACCCGATGGAGTAAAAGTAAGAGTCTCTACTAGCCTCCAATCAGGATCTTGCAAGTGATTGGTGGACGCTTCTACCATTCCGATCTGTAAGGGTTAAAAGTATATTCTTACTGTATCAAACTTAGGTAAATATTTGAAAATACATAGTTTCACTTCAATGCTTTATTTTATTTCCTTAATCAGCTGTGAACTGTCAAAATAAATAAATTTAAATAAATTGAAAAAAAGTCAACCATACATATTTTGTTATCTTTACTGTAATAGAAAGATTTAGTTGAACAGTCTGAATAAATTGCAGTCATAAAAAGTAGTAGTTTTTAATAATACAATATTGTCATTTATTGAAACAATAAATTCAATATTATGTAATTTTTTTTTTAAAATATAACAGAATTATATTTATATTCAAATATAAAGTATACATAGGTGTTTAGATTTTTATTGGACTCAGAATTCTGTTACTTGATTTACTGGTCCATTGTTGTCATAGCATTTATAGTAATAACTATTTACAAGTTAGGGTATTTCTCTGCTTTATTAATACAAATGTTATCAATTTAAATTTAGAATTCACATTTTCAAGTAGAATTACAATATGTAAATTTAGGTAAGTGTAATATAATGATTAAAAATGTGTTTAAAAACCTTACCCATCTGTAAACAGAGGCAATCACATTCTTGTCATCATTCAATATAGCTGGCTCTGAAGAACAGTGCCAGTAATTGAACGTGTGTTTTATGAACAGAAAGATGGGTACCAGTAGTACCAATGATGACTGATTATTGAATTGGAAATTTTTAGATGAAATGTAAAATTCTTGATCTAATTTACCTATTTTTTCTCTTTCACTCCTGTTTGAAACACTTTAATTTTTTATATTTGTACAGTTTATGGGATCTTGACAGACATAGCAATGAAGTCATTGGAATTTAAGGAGAAAAAATTCTAGTGTCTCCATTATTTCTTATAAGCAATAAATACTATTATTTGTAGCTAGAATCTTATATTAAAAGTTCAATATTTAAATTTTTTTGTATGTCTATGAATATGTTAAAATTATGATTAAAAAAAAGGCATTAACAATTTTAAAAATGGTATTAACATTTTATTATTAGAAATCTGTATTTGTGAATATACATGTTTATGAGCTTTATGACCACACAAAATAATTGTACAATGCCTGGCAACACTATTCAGCAGGCTGCGGTAGGAAATGTGGTTTAGAAAATATACTTCTGGGATTCGACCCTTGTTTTGTGGTGATAACCCAACAGGAAAACCATGTTCCATGATCCGGGAGAGGGGAGCAGCATACAATAAGCGTTAACTTCCTTTGTTTCAGTTATTTTGCATTGAAAAAAAAATGGACAAAATGAAACACACAAGTGGAAATATTTAAATATTCACTAATAAAAAAATTGAAAATGTGTTCTATTTTAACTAAATATTATTTATAAAAGGTTTTAGAATTTTTGATTTTATATGTTGTTGAAAAATTAATGTCAAATGAAATTCCTATTTACTCTCCAAAATAATAATTTGTTTTCATTCAATTTTAGAATGTTTTCAATAAAAATTAATTACAGTTTTAAAAGTATTATATATTTTTTAAAAATTGTTTTCCATATTACACTATAATTTCATACAACACAAAACAATATTTTAAAGAATATAAATATGTCCAAGAATATAAATTCTTGAAGTATAAATATACCTTCAAGAATCAATTTTTAAAAAATGATTCAGTCTTTCAGACTGTTTTTATTTAAGAAGAAAATGATGAAATGGATGCTAGACTCTTTCCAAATTTTTAATATTTACTTTCCATTTTATAGTTGAGTGAAATAAGAAGTAAAGCAAATATCAACGTTATTGAGAAAAAGTCTGCCATAAAGCAAAGTAATCAATGAAAAAGATGAGTACAAATATTTTTTCAGCTTCTAGTTGATTAAAAAATATTTTTGCACCACACTAAGAAATAAAATATACTAATAATAGGGTATTAAATTAACCCAATCTATAATTATTTTTATGCCACAGATTAGGAATTGTAAGTATCTAAATAACAGCAGACATAATTGGAGTGTACTTACTCTTTACCAAGACAATAGCAATGAACTGGAATATACATCAAGTAAGATCGAGGAGCAAAAAAGCTCCTCTAGCACTCTACTAAAATTGGGAAGAATCATAGGGTGGATAGGCCGGGTCGCTTGCCTACATAAATTTATTAAGTATCTAGTAGGTTATATAAGCCAATAGAGTATTAATTGTTAAAAAAAGGCTGAACCTAGTAAATAGTTCTTACTTAATTAAAATCTAATATATAGACACTAGTTTTAACATTTATATTACACCAAAAAGCAGGGTTATCTTAAAAAATATATTTTTTTTAAACTGTGAAGCTGTTATTCTTGAAGAAAGTTTTTAACACAAATGAAAGTAACCACAGTGAAATCCTTCTGATTTATAACATTTAATTGAGAAAAAAAACTTGTTGACACCATTTTGAAATTATTTTCACATGATAGATGTGAGTTTCACAAACTTTCTTAGCTAATGTGAAAAAGAATACAAAAATGGATATTTTATTTTCTTCTTTATTAGGTGTTTGCTTATTTTAAAGTTGGGCAATTGTCAATGTCACTTGCACTTTAAGGCCACTCGCAGCAGGTTTAACCAGTTGATAGATATACTGAAACAGCTTCTCATATGTTCCATCCATGGTGCCTACTTTACCAGGTAGTCCTTTCCTCCATTATCTTTTCTTTCATAATGAGCCGCAGCAGTTAATACCAATCTCCTTTTATGATGTGTCCTGAGTATTCAAGTTTATTCTTTTTTACCACCAGTAGAATCTCTCTTCATTTTTTTAATCTGTCTTTTCTAATTGGACGATCTGTGCTGACAGATCTTGGACGAAAATGCTACGGTGTGAATCATTTTATGAAATACTTATATAAGAGTTCAAATCTTCTACCAGGCAATCTTCTTGATTTATAATGGCAGTGTATCAGTATAACACATTTAGAGAACTTGAACAATTACAACTTCTTTCAATGTATTAGCGTTATGTTTTCTACTTTATAGCCACATCAAGATTTCTTTAAAGCTACTTCAAAATCAAGATAAAATATATACTTCTACTTCTTGAAATCATAGAAGGAATGCATATTTTGGATACAACCATAACAGTGTAACTAACAAAAACAGAAATATTTGTTGTGTGGTAGTGTAGTGACATTTGATACTTCATGAAGGTCTAGGTGCAAAGTTGAAAAAATATTAATTAGTAAATAATAATAAAAAGAGTTTAAATTATACAATATTTACCATTTGTAAACAGGTGGCAGCAATGTTGATTGCAAGATTATGAGACTCGGGATCGTAAGTTACACGTTGAGGCGCTGGAATTCTATCGACTTTTGTAATGGCAGCAGCTTCATCAGAATAGTTACTGTGACCTTTGGTGTTGTAGGCTTTCATCTGGAAATAAATTTTATTATTAAATTTATTAGAATTATTAATTATTGAAACTAAATTTCATTATTAAAAATAAAAACTTGAGGAAAACATTCTATATAAGATAAAACTGTTGCAACAACTTTAGAAGATTATTAAAGAGTTAAATCAACAAAAAGTATAGAGAAAAAATAAAGAAAGAAAAAAAGTACTATTAAATAGTCATAAACTCTAAGGTATTTTCTCTCAGTTGTTTTAAAACTTAAATACTATATTTCTCAAATGTGTAATTTACCCATCAAATATAAATGATATTTTTTGCAGAAAGGCACTACTTTTGAAAACGTTTTTGTTTTAATATAAACAAGGAAAGAAAGAGAATACAGAGCAATAAAATGAAATTAAGTAACTTTGTTTTATCCTATAATAAAAATTCTACTTTCAGTAAATCATTTTGCTTATGTTATAATAAAATTTTATAGTTTTACTTTTTAAGACATTCAACAAAATAATATCCCCATTCACTTTACTACTTTTTGTAAAAAATAACTTCTATCTTTTACTTTTTAATATCTTTTCAAAGTTGATTTCATATAACCTGTAAACATAAAAGCAGTTTAGAGTGAAAGGGAAGACCTTTCATGATGGTTCAATGAACATGATAAAGAGAGCTTTATTCGCTGAAACAAACCAACGAACGGTAAATGGTTCTATGCTTCAATTTCTGCCTTCTTTCAATTCCTGTCATGACAATACGTGTAAGAGACTATTTTTATCAAATGAATATTCAGGAAATGAACTACACTTTACTGAACACAGTTAAACAAATTTCAATTCCTTATTGATTTTAGACAGTTTATGGTATAGACACTAATTTGGTTTATTTAATTATGGAATAAATGCCAAAATAAGGAAAATATATTTAGTGTATCTATTAAACCTAAAATTATAGTATTTGAAACTGATTTTATTAAATGAAAAACATTTCAAAATGTTTAATATTGAGTCACTATCTAAATAATCAGTAACTATCCTATTTATAATGCCCCTCACACAAATAAATGGTAAATATATTTTTTTCTAATATATTTAAGTTATATAACTGAATACAGAATTGAAAAAAATTGTTAACTTCAATATAAATTTTTAAAATTTAAAATCCTGAACATAAGGTACATAAGTAAATAAATTACCCTTAATATGTTATACGAAAAAATATGATTTTCTTAAGGCAGATTGATTTTTCTTAATAAGTCTCATGGTATCAAAAACACATCTTTAGTAGGTGTAATTTTTGGAAACTGTGCAAAACGTCAAAGGGAGCTAAATCCGGTGAATGTGGATGTTGTGATATTGTGGACATATTGTTCTTGATAAAAAACTGTGCTAATTTCAGTGGGCAGAGTCAAGGTCTGTATTATAGAATGGTCAGTTTTGTCCATCCCACAATTTGGTGTAAGTTTTCTCTTGACTATCTCAAAAACAATAATGAAAAACTTAAGGTAGTCAAACTCAAATGAGGACACATTGTTCAAAATGTGAGTAATCAATTTAAGAGATCAAAACTGCTATCCCTTGTTAACTAATGCCAATATTGGTAATAATATTTACCTACTGGTAAATTTATACTCCACTTGTAAAAATTAATTGTTATTATTAGTATACACTGAGTTTAAATGTGGAAAATCAGTAGACATATTTTTACATCCTTTACACAAAGTAATTACACATTAAAGTGTAAACACTTATTTATTGTAGTGCTATTATTTTGTTTAATTCAGGATGGCCATTTCAAAAGAAGTATTTAAATATAAATAATGTAATACTGTAATAGGGTTGTGTTGATAATGTAACCCATCTAATGAAACAGCCATCCTAATTTTAACAAAATGTAAGGCCACTTCTTGGTACAAAAAACCTCAAGATGTACAACACAAAAATTGCAAGTTTTGAAATTTAAGTGCTAGTAAATATAAGATTTTACAAATTAATATATGTTAAAATGTAAAGTAGTAACTTAAGTTGAAGATGAAATCAAATAACAGTATATTTGTATTAAATTCTTTTTTAGTTTTGTTTGAAGACGATTAGGCTTTTACCTCAAATATTGGCTTCACACACATTATTCTATGAAGTAACTTCCTTACCAACATGACAGACAATAGACTAATCTGCCCCTACAATGGCTGTCATTCATCAACCTGAGTTATTTGTTTCAAACTTTACTCCCATTAAACTTTACTTGTCAGTCTGTAATTTTGTGTAGGCAGATGTAGGGTAAGTTACAAACTTTGGATCAATCTGTTGTGTTGTTGGGTCAAATTGATTAATGGTTGCATGGCAGTGAGGCATTTACTTTCTGCAAAGTTTAGTCCTGAACGGATAGATTAAAACTATATCCGAAAAATATGTAAATGCTCCCAAAAATAAAATATCACCTCGTTGTTGCAAGATTGACAAGGTGAGATACAGATTTTTGTTCTACATCTTTCATTTCTGTGTTCATTAAAGTAGGTTATTTTCAGAAATGTTATTTAAAAAAAATGTATTTTACAATAATTTATAAAATTTTACAAAATTTGAATACATTAGGTTTTACAGTTGAAAACATTGTTAAAGGGTATATATTTTTTCTTATTAAAGGAAAAAGAAATTCTACCTCAGCACCACAAAAGAATATTTTTCTTGTTAACATTATTCAATCTAAATATCAACAGAAATTTTAAGTCTAAAAAAAATTAACAGCAGTAAGCTTAACCAGGTTGAACTATATTGATAATTGTTAACCAAGCTTATTGATTATAGCAAGAAGAACCAAAATTGAATAACAATCAACTTTTCAAGATTTGTTTGTTTCATTACTATTGTCAATAAATGAGGTAACATTATTCACATTATTTCACACTTATTTAAGTTAAAAAATATTGCAGTTTTAGAATATTATATACATATATCTTTAAGCAAAGTTTAATGAAGATTTGTTTTACTTACAATCCTACGAGTTTTGTATTTTAGGAAACAAATCTTTCAGACTTAAGAAACACACTCAAAATTAACTTGCTGAGCATAAGGAATCATTGAAAAATAATGTTTTTACAAAAGCAAAATTTTCTTTTGTTTAATGGTGAACATTGAACTAAGCTTGAAAAGATCTATGTTTACAAAATGAGATTAGAACAAAGTCCACCCAGTGAAACAGAATAGCAGTTTAGAAATTAATATTTTGGTTCTTACATTTCCTTTCACAGATTTTATAGAACAATAACAGTCTTACACAGATTTAGTTCATATCTAAATAGATTCTCAAACTTACTGCAAACAGAACTAAAGTGGCACTGATAAACTTGTTGGGAAAGTTCGGTTACAAACATCATGTCATTGCAGTGCAAAGTTTTAATCATGACAGCTGTAAAACCAATGTTCCTCTGTAAAATATTCTCACAGATACTATTGCATTTCTTTATGTATTTGGAAATTATGAGAACAAAATTCAATAAATTAATAGATGTAATAGACTTATAAAATTAATAAAATGTTGCCAAATTTAACGTAAAAAATATTTTTTTAAATAATTCTGGGAATACTTTGTTAATTAAGAGATTTAAAAGTGTGCAAACATGTTTAGGCTAATTGTATTAGTTGCAATTATTTGTCTTGAAACCATTTTAAAACTATTTACTACTCGTACTTAGCTTTGGTTTCATCAAATAATTAGGCCTCACTTAAAGTTATACTATCTGTGTAATAAATATTACATATATTTTATATCGGTATATTTTGGTTTCTAATGAAAATGAACTATACAAAAGTTATACAAATGACATATTTATTTGTTTAAATATTCATTTAGGAAATATAATATATATTCTCTTCTCTTTGATGCATGGATTAATCTTCAAAATTAATGAATGCATTAATGGGACTAAGGATGGAATCTGTCTGTTAGAGGCCATTTAGATAATTCCAAACAATGTATTTGAGTTTTTTAATATTGAACAGGATCACAGTTTATGGGTTCCAATGCTTAGAAATTTCCTCAGTTATTGTTCTTTGGAGAAATAGTAATCTTAATTTATGAAACCCAAATATAGCATTTCTGATCCTAAAGATAGGAATACACTTTTATAACTGTCTGATCAGTGCGTGATTTATAAATACAATCTGCTTTGATAAATAAAATCTTGAGATAATATTAAATACAACATCATAGTAAGTAAATATTAATGCGCGGAAATGGAACTACTGTTATAACAATCGCAATTGAAATGGCTCTTAGAAATTATTTTAAACTAGTTTTTGTTAGAGTTGAAAAAAATATTTGTAACATTATTACGTATATCTTACCTTAAACGTGTAACTTTGATGTTGTTCAAGATTCGTAACATTGCAGGGATTGCTTCGCTGACAATCAAATTCGTGCCAATTATCCGAAGCTCCTGATTTCCTCGTTGCATAACAATCGCTGTTCAAGTCATCATCGTTTACTCTAAGAACTTTTTTGTAGGAAACAAAGTATTTCGTGTTAGACACACCCCCATCAAAACCAGGCATCCATTTTAGGGTAACATAATTATGGCCTACATCGACTGCTGTTAGTGATTCTGGTTTTTCAGGTGGTCCTTTTGGCTGAAGTCTGATAGATGTTCTTACACTTCCTAATGTATTGGCTACCCGGCAGTTGTAATCTCCGTAATCAGCATCACGAATATTTGCAATCTGAAGGACACTCGTGTAGACATCACCACCACTTTCGTTTATGGTTGTGTTAATTTCATAGTGGCCGTCGCTGCCAGCAAGAAGTGGAGCTGAATTGGTGCTGTAGCTCCATTGGAACTCTGGTCTCGGATATGCTTGAACTTTGCATACAACTTCAGCAGTCTCTCGAAGATCATAGGCAACTTTGTTATACTGATGAAGTACAATGGGTTCATCTGGAAAGTGGTTAATCATTTTATGAATTCTAAACACATTTTTTTTACAAATTAGTAATTAATAAACATTAAATGAATCACTATATAAGCTTTTATACATTTTTTTACTTAGTTTTCATTCTTACGTTCAATTCTAAGATGCATTGTGGTTTCGGCTCTTTTAACTTCATTTTCAAACACGCAGGCATAAACTCCTCTATCGGCAGGAACAAGCTGATTTCCATCTGGTCTATCTCGTCCCATAAATTTTAGTTTACTTTGGACTGTAAAAACTAAATTACGAGCTGAAAAATTTCATTTTATCATTAGAATAAAAAAATTAAAAGTCCCATAAAAATGTAAAATATAGATTTTGAAATTTGGAAACAATAACAAATTTGTAAAGGTATTTACACATATGCATGTGATAGTTTTCTTTAAAAATAAACCAATTACTCAACACATATAATCTCTAATGAAAAAGATATTCAAATTATCCCTAAAGCTTTATCCAAGGCTTAAATCAAAGGCTTATCACTAAAGCTGCTAAAACACTTGAAAGTTTTAAAATGGTTGAACTCAAGTGTGACTCTCCACAAGTGCACCAGATGTTTTTAAACATTCCACTCATGTCTAGGTTTAGCCTTACTTAGATTTGCTAAACAAATTTTAGTTCTATTAGGTACTTTTTAGAAACTTTTCATGAAATATCTCTATAAAAATATTTTTGCTTGTTTTTGACAGCATACAAATATTCAGTGATGTACAACAATAATATATTTAATTTGAAACCTTATTTCTAAAGAAATTGATTTGATTGAAGTGACCTAATTATTTAGAGTATTTTCTGACAAGTTAAGAAAACATATTTACATTGTAATAACAACAGTTTCCGATAGAATTATAAAGAGACTAAGAACAACAATGAAGTTTTGATAACAAAGAAATTCCCAAAATGATACAATTAAAATTGTTCCTTTGCTGTAAAAAGGTTTCACAGTGCATAAATTGCTTATATTAAAAGCTTTATTCAATTGATTAGATTCGATTTGATTGATGAATACAGATCCAGGGTGGTTCAAAACACATATCATAGCTTTATGAATTGATAAACAATCAGGACAGAATGGAACAATTGGATAGCTAGTAAATTTATTATTCAGTCGATTCAACCATTTATAGTTCAAGTTATGACAACTTTCAATAATAAAACATATAAATATTACAAACACCTTTTGTTCTGAGCCAAAATCATTGAAGTGGAACCACTTAGTGAGTATTTTTAGGGATTTCACAAAAATTTATAACTTTTGTAATCATAGTAAAAAAAATAAAAAATAAAATAAGTATTAAAAATGAAGGAGATGAAATAATCTTTCATAAGATATAGGTCTATACCTTAATACAGCTCTCTCCACTAGAAAAAAATAGTACAAATTTAGAAAATGGAACAAAAGGAAAAATTGTATCCTGTATGAGTAACGTCTCTTAATTGTTTACAGTGCTAAATCACTTTGGAATATACCTCTTTCACTACGGAAATTAAAGTAAATAGCCTAGCATAAACAAATTCTCTAAATAAAGGTATTTAATACCTTCTTTTTTTTAAAAGAAAACACAGAATATGTTTATCAATACTTAGACCACCAACAGTCTTTCTGTCAAGGTAGAAACTCTGCCAGTTCAAATTTTTTTTTGCTGAAAATTCTCAATGTGAGTAAAGAAAACATTGTGAAGTATTTAAGCAATATTTCACTGAAAGCCATGTAATAAGTTAAATGGGTTACTATTTGTTAATTTTTATTTTAATAGAATTTAAATAGATTAAATGGAAGCCAAGATATTAAGTAATTTCAGCAACTGTATTAAATACAGCCTGAAGCTTTTTCCTTTTTATTTAGAGGAATTGACCTAGAGATCCCCAACACAATAGTGATACCATAATTTTTGGTTCTCTTAATTAATATGATCCTAAAAGCCACAACTTCTACAAACCTCAAGCCGTGTGCAACCACAGTTGAACCACGAGTTACAGAATAACCTTGTACATGTGTCGATTATTGCAATCACTGTTATATCTTACAGGGATAGCTATTTTCATAAAAATTGTGGTTGGATATTTTATTTATTACACTCGTATTGCCACAAGATTAGGAAACTTACCATTATATTTTCTCTATATTATTGTCTGTATCAGACTTCAGAGGTTGGATCAAGGAAACCCGGCTCATTTTCTAACTTCACCACAATTCTGATCCTTCTGCTCAAAGTTAGACAAAGAGTAAGTAATTGTTACGGCACTCAAATAAGAAACAACTTCTTAAGGCAAACCTCACCAAATATGCTGCAGTTAATTTTGTTATAATTTAAAAAAAATTGAGATGAAAATAAAAAAAACAACAGTGCAGTACTGAAAACTTGACAATTTCAAATTGGCAACTATGTAAGTAACACAAATTTGCTGATCTTGAAATGTAAGCTATTTTTTGTTAGTAGAAATATTTTTGTATGGGATATATATGGTAGAGGATAGTACTTGACAAAAACATCCATAAGTAAAAAAAATACAACTACAACTACAGATCATACCTTCAGATTCATCAGTCTCAACATTAAAAAGCTTTGGTGAGATTTCTTTGCCGTCCTTATACCAACGGATTGATGGTTTCGGTTTCCCTTGAGCTCCACACATGGCTGTAAACTCTGAATCACCGATTCTATTAACATAACAAAATACATTTCTTAAACTTTGCATTCTTAATTAAAAGGTTCGAAAATAAATTGGCATTTATAAATAACAAACATTTTGAAAACAAAACTGTACAGAGATAGAATTTACTGACCTATAAATAAACAAAACCCATTTAAAAAAAGTTCAAACAGTTTTAAACGTGGAAAGGTAAAATAAGCATGGAAAGGTAAAATAATTTGAGTTGTATATAAGGCTTTTCTAAGGGCTTAGAAGGTTAAGTAACAATATAAGCTGTGGTATATGTCAAAAAACTTTATCAGTTGCGAGTCTTAAATCAAATGTTAATTTACCTAAATTTTGTTAGATTATTGTTATAGTTTACTATAAATTCACTGTATTTAAGTATGAGTATGAATGCAAAATACCATCAAAATACGTTTTCTTTTTAAACCCAATACAAGTAAAAAAAAACATTGTAATTGACATAAAATCCCCTCCCCATTTCAAACTTTCTAAATGTTGATTCAAACCTCATTCTTGTTTGTTTTCTAAAACAAACATAACACACAGACACACACACATATATAGTAATCGTTGTATGACATTTTTTTTGTTAAATGTATATGGTTGAATAACATTTTCTTAAACAAGAATAAATAATTTCGACATTTTTAATTAATTTCATATTATTTATTTCCGGAAAATTGTGATTATTTAAACATGCTCAGAAAGGGTTAAAATAAATATCATTAAAAATTTAGAAATATATAAAAATAAAAATACAATTAAAGAACAAATACAAAGAAAATCAAAACATAATACTCTTTTTAGCATATTCAATGATATCTTAAAAATTAAAAAAAACTATAATTAATAGAGAATATTGACAGTTGTAGGCTATAATCATGCAGATAAGATAAACATTGGCTGATCCTTTGAACATAGTGCAATTATATGAACAGTCGGAATGTAGTCGTAGAGCTCTGTGTTACTTGCAGGTTTGAGAATGCTGGTACTGCAAATCAGCGAAAAGCTTCACTTATTTAGCGTATTAAAAACGTATTGAAATTTTTTTTTTTAATATTCTTTTTTAATAAAAATGTTATTTGCAGATACACACACACACAGACTCGTACGTGCAAAAACTAGAATAACATACTATTTTACATTGTTATTTCCATCCATTCCGAAAATTCAGTAATTTTGGAAATATACCTTATATTACAATAATAATATTCAATTACCTCCTTGTAACATGGGGCTGCAACTTTGTGAGGAACTTTGGGGGCTGCTGAACTGTGAGGAAAACAGTTGCGATCTCTCCATGTCCCAGTTCATTGATCGCCTGACAATGATACTTCCCTTCACTACCTAACAGAGCAGAAGGGATGTTGTACTTTGGGCCTGTTGCCAGAAGCGGGGCGTGTGTACTTGGGTTAGTGTCTTCGGTTTCCCTCCACCAACGGTACTGCGGCACTGGCCATCCGGGTGGTGATGACGAACAGGTTAGTGTGACTCCAGAACCTTCGGTAGCGATCGGTCTGTCCGGGGTTATCTGAGCTTGTCCCGGTTTGTGTCTGATCAGGAGAGTGACAGAAGCGTTTCCGACTTTATTTATCCGTTGCCTTGACAATGAGTATGGGTTTAAAATGTTGACCGCTCTGCAAGTGTAGGTACCGGCCGAATCTGCACTCACTCTGGGTAGCTTAAGGACATCTCCATTCTGTCTGAAGTCAGGACGTCCCTCCCTAGTCCACTCGACAGTAATCGGCATCGGATTGGCAGATACGTTGCACTTTATCGACAGGCTTTCTCCTTCCTCAGCCTCCCTCTGGCGAGCAACACCCGGTCCAGTTTCCACCGACACTAGGGGCGCGTATTGGACGTCCAGGTAGATCTCAGCTTCGCCTGTCTGTCCCAGCCCGTTGTCAGCCGTGCATGTATACTTCCCGGCATCCTGCAGCGTCACTCTGTTTATCTGGTGCGTGAAGGCGATCGCGATGAAGCGGTTGTTCCGAGTCCAACGCACGTTGCTTACTCGAGGCTTGGCGTCAACGTTGCACTGGAGAGTAGCTGTTCCGTCTCGTTCGACACGCAAAGGATTTTCCGGACCGATTTCCACTCTCGGGAAATCTGCAAAACAATAAAACCTAATTAAAAATAATCATTCACAAAATGTACAAGTTTAAGGCTATCATATTAATTCAGGTAAAAATTTGAAAATTATATATTTTACTAAAGAACACAATTCGATTAAATTTTATACTCCAGCTATCCGTTAAAAGCCTTTTTTAAGTCTTGAATATATATTTGGTATTAACAACATTATAAACAACATTGTATCCTAACTCAGATTAGAACCTACGCTAAATATTTAAATGCATGAAAACCATTTAGATTTTTTATACAGTAATAAGCAACCATGCTGATAAAATTATGGTTTTAGCAATCAACAGCCTTCAAACGGTTCACAGATAGGCCTATAATCAATTTTATGCAACAATGGACATCATTTACCAATAGATAGACATGAATAAAAATAGGTAATTGTATCTACTGATTAATAAGTTGTCAATGACAATACGAGGTTTAGGATATTGTTACTAGTATATATATATATATATATATATATATATATATATATATATATATATATATATATATATATATATATTAGTTATCAGCTAAAACATACAATACTCGATGCGAAGGCTCAGTGCAAAAAAATCGATTTCAGAAATTCACAAACAATTTTTATATCGGTAAAATATTTGGCATAGAAATAGCCGATAGAAGGTATTTTCTAATAACACTTATTAAATAGGCTCTAGTAAGATAACCTAAATGAATATACCTCAAGTCCGCATATAAGACGACTATATTTATCGTTAAGGAATTAAGAAACAATATAATTTAACAGAACTGCTAGTGAACAAGTACAATACAAAACGTGTATTGTACCACACGAGTAATAACAACAGATGTATAAAACAATACGATATCACATAAATTAATCAAATATACTAAATCTCTATGTAAATAGAAAATTGAAAACAATTCAAACATAACCTCCAAATAACCTCTAAGTGAAGAAGGAAACGGTTATCAGCGCTATCCTACCACAACGTTTGTCTTTCGGAAATCTTTCACAATTTCATAGAAAAATAGCATCGCGTTCGTATAACAGCAACAAATATGTAGGGAGTGGGAAAATATAACGCATTTTCGTTAGAATCCCTAAGTGATGACGTCAAGTTCTTATACACACAGTGTCCATTTAAAAAAGAAATTTATCTGCAAACACTTTTTGAAAGCATAGTTGGAAAGGCATTGAACGGCCAACAGAATGTAGTGAACAATTCCCTATTCAAGAAATATTTATAACATATTTAATTCCTCGATAGTTTTGTAAACACCGTCGTTTGTGGCCGATATTCAAATCCGTTTGTTATTTCAAACCAGAATTCCTTTATCTCGGGTAAAAGCTTCCTTTTCATGTTCAAGATTCATTTGAAATGGGAACAACTACAACTCCGGCGTAAACAATGGTTAATGATTTGCTAAGTGCAACATCTAGAAATAGACGGATCAAAGATAGTTTGGAATAGATTCACGCGGTAAATAAACCCTGTTATTTGTGTAACGGGCTTCCTCCGGGGCAGGCCATGTGCTCGTCTTATCTACACTGTTTGTTAGGACTGCTTTTTTTATAGCGATTCTTGATGCTAATGCATGTCCAGATGCCCTCTTCAGGCATGATACTTTTAATGTTCCTTAGGAAAAAATATTAGTTTGAAACCCATTTGTAGAGTTGGTTCCTTTCAGTATTGGTTTGTTTTAAGTGTAGTAAAAACGAGAACACATAATCCGCTGTTTCCTTTATATGCTGAATATTTATTTATATAGCTTTGTAAAAAATAAAGCAGATGGCGTATTACTTAACATTATCAATGTCTTTGATATTTTCCTGAGATATTCTATTGTCCTATAAAAATTCCTAAATAACGGACAATACAAAACGAAACATAACCTAACTTTTTTATTACAAGTTTTGATTGTTATCACAAGTTTTTAAATTTTATTTCAATAATAATTATTAAAGTTTTACTTTAAATTCTATAAAATATTTTTATAAAGTATTTAAAATTATTAAATATCGCTCAAGTGGCGAATAAGTCAGCACATTAAATACATTTACTTAAATTCAAAGTATTAGGAATAAAACCGAATTAGTACAGTGGCAGCATTGCTTTTATAATTAGGCCTAATTAAACACCCAATATATAATGTAATAAAAAAAAAAAAACAATAACCAAACTATATAACAAATAAACCATTAAAAAAGTTATCCCGGTGGTACCCTTAATACATTTTGACGACCCTTCAACAAATAAGTTGGTTTTGTAACCTCTGATGATGATGATGACATGGTCATCGAAATGTATATAATGGTATAATCGGGACAACTTTGGTTATTGTTTATTTATTATTCAACTTTGTTAATTTAGTTTGGTTAGTTGTAATAATTAAAGTACTAGGCTTTAATATAATTTATCTTAAACATTTAAACTTATTGTAAACATAGAATAGGGAAAGAAACAAAAACTACGAGATATGTCTGAACTTATAGGAAGTTCCATTTGAAAATGATTTTAATGTAGTCTCGAAATAACATTTAAAGGCGAAAACATTTTTGGTATATTAACCGTGAATGTCTCAATGTTTGGAAATCTTCGAGAAAATTCGTTTACCAGCGGAAATGTGATGGATTTCTAGTCTTAATCCCTTCGGAAAAGTATAAGGGGTGTCTAAAGAGGTTTACACTTTAAAAATTGTACAAACATGTAAACGTATAGACATAAAAAGAAGCTGTCAACATTTTTATAAAAACGCTAACTAAATTATGACGTAATGTTTCACACAACAATGTTTTAATTAGAGCTAAATGTTATAATGAAGTTACAATTATTTCTATTGCGCTAAAATTTCCATACAACTGGGGATAAACAGAATGGCGTGAATTATTGCCCAATGATAAATAGTCACCAGTGAGGTAATTGTTAATTCAGATCTCACTTCTTTTGACACAAGTATGCCAAATTGTGGAAACAAATCGCGGAATTTATGGATTTGTTTGGAATTAATTATGCGGTTTTAATAGCTCAGCGCTTCGCGAAAACTGTTCAACAAAACACTCCCAGGACATTTGCGTCATTTGTCGATAAATTTGTATTACTAAAAACAACGTTAAAGGTTATTTTGTTTTATTTAAATAAATGGAAAATGTTTTTCAAGATTAAGTCTAAACCATTTATAAATTACAGTATTATAATAAAAAATTTATATGTTTGTTATATTTTATTTAGATCAAAGTTTAACCTATTAAAAATGTGAAGTGTTAAAACATTTGACGCAGTAGAAGAATATAAAAACATGTTTTATAAAGAATTTTAGCTAAAAATACAGGAAATTTAATTTCTCAACATATTTTTAAACTAGACACAACTCCATTGTTATGCATAAAGAAGTTATATTAGGTAGAACGTCATATGTTGGAGAAAAGGTTCTATTGAAAACAACCGTTAAATAAAGAGCACAGAGGATGATCCGATCAAAGAATAAAATAATATATACACAATACTAAATTCGTTTAGATATTTGGAACACCAGGCAATGAAAGAATTAAAAAAAGTCACAAAAACAAAAGTTAAGATTTTGTTTCAAAACAATAATTTAGGAAGTAGAAATACAGTATATTCAATATTTGAATATCGATGGCCCTTTAAGGATCAAACCAAACTTCACTGAGTGAAAATTATCTGTAAAGTATTAGGGGCTATTAAGATAGAAAATAACAGAGGATGTCATTTTTAATGAAACGCACATGAGCTAAAGCATGGATTTAAAGAAAGAAGCACATTTAAAAATAAAGATTTTGTTAACTCTTTTTATCGGACATAATCGATATTGCTAAAAATATACGGTCCGTTTCCTACGACTCCGATATACCTAATTGTGTAGAAAACCCTCAGGAAGATAGAAGGAATAAAGAAAAATAAGTGATCAAAGCCAAAAAATTGAATTAAAAAAAATATAATTTAATTGACTTTACAACTTTCTCAAACCAAGCTTTTATATAAAAGAGAACACTGTCTTAGAAAGCTTTCTAAGTGTAGACCCTAATTTTACATTTAGAATAGGATTGGTTATATAACAAAATAATTATCAAGTGAGCTAACCGATTGACGTGAAGTACAACATTAAGGACAATTCACCAATCGCTTGATTAGTTTACGGCAGAAAACTATACTTTGTGGCTATTGTAATCAAGTATAATATAGAGCTCTATTTTATAAGGGAACCTCGATTTTATATTGTACATACACACACACACACACACACACACAGGAATAGTCTGAGAAATAAATTGTAAAAGTATAGAAAGTTCTGAAAAGAAGAAGGGAATGAAGTCCGGAGCCCTGTTTATGACGAAACTACCTGCGTAACGTGCTTACAGGAGAAAGGTTCTGAACAGACGGTATCGGATGGCAATAAAATAAATGGATCACACGCTGAGACAAAGATTGCAAGAGCGGGAAAGTATTTATCGATTGCGAGAAGGACGGTAAAGTTTTGGCATATGATACTTTTTTTTAACTCGATTATAGCAACTCTTGAAACGAATTTTTCAAGAGCTAGATTTTTATACTGTTGAAAATAAATAGCAACAATATCAAACAGTAAAGTTTCGTAGGCTACTGAAAAACGCACGCAAATTTAGGACAAATTCATAACCTAAAATGAAAT
Organism: Prosapia bicincta; assembly: GCA_036971475.1. NCBI lineage: Eukaryota > Metazoa > Arthropoda > Insecta > Hemiptera > Cercopidae > Prosapia > Prosapia bicincta. The sequence continues at coordinate 53,728,982 of JBAIZL010000005.1, forward strand.
TAGGTACGCTATATTCCTAGTCGCAGTGGCGACCACACATCCAGTCACATTAAGTAAAAATGTCAGATTTGATATGGACACTAAAAATAATTAATTGTAAATTAGAATTGTATGTAGGTATAGCTGATCACAAGTAAACTGGCGCGCGACCTCGAAGGGCAAGCATAGGCGGGGGAAGGGTAGAGGAAGCATAAGACCGTTCCACATATATTATAATATGAGTTATAGTATTTATATCCAATAATGTAGATTAGACAAAACCGAAAGTCCGCTATAAACCTTACTTTATTTGTCATATTAACCAGATCATTTACATCAAGCTTTGAACAAATTTAATTATAGCAGTTTTTTAAACGACCGCAACGCCTGCAATTTCTTAGCGAAGGCCTTTGATGCAACACGCACTACAAAAACCAATGTTTTTTAATAGGGCTAACTTTTTGTTTTCTATTGATCGACCGCGTACCAGTTACGAATGACATATTTTTATAAAATATGTCTGTGAATACTTAGTACAAAACCAGTCTTTACGAATGTTTTATGAAGAAGAGAATAGGTAATACGTGCTGGAGACAAAAAGAAAGTAATGGTCAGTAGTGAGGGCTAACATCCGGTCCTTTCTAATAAAAAGATTGATTCAGTAAGAGAAGTACATGTAGGCTAACTTAGTATAAAATGAATTAGTTTTCAATCGTCCATGTCTAGTTCTACCATAAGTTTAAAAATAATAATTCGTTAGTGATCTTGTTTGTTTAGTTAAAGAAACAAGTACCTGACCCCGAAGTCATTGATCAGTCAATTGCATTAAGAAATATGGATTTAGATCCAGAATCGTGAATCATGTTTCCGATTCTTTTACAGCATTATCAGAATTTTTTAAATTACTACGTAGACATAAAGCACTTTGCAGGAGAAATAATTAAAGCACAGAGCAATTAAAAAAACACAATTAATTTTAATACCGTTCGTGCTAAAAATGACCGAAATATTGGAGAGAAAAACATTGCGAAATACACGACCGACAAAAGCATCATTAAAAAGCGATGTTTTAACAAATGTTAGTAACTAAAAGATTCCCAAGGAAAATCTAAATCAACCTAATCAAAGAAAAACACATTTCAATAGAAGAGTTTTTTGTCGGGCCATGTTTATAAACGTATTATTATTTCATTACGACGGGAAAACAATGCCCCGAGCGCGCTCTAATGGGTGTTGGACATACTACGTCAACAAGTAAATTGTTAATGGAGGAAAATGAAACATCAACAAGCGCTTAAGCGCTATAAACAGATACGTTTGTTATTTGCAATTAGATAATGCAGCGCGCAAACTGCAAGCTGCGGCGAAATGGCACTGCTTTATGTATCCTTTAAATGTTTTGATTTAGCGTTGCGCATAAAGCGATATTACGCTGTTGGAGTACATTATATTACCGTTAGTTTGGTTGTTGTGACGGTAATATGCAGCTTGGTTAGTTACGGTACAACAGGACATAATTTTAAATCGTTGAATTGGGCATATGTTTGTACCTTGTCAGCTGGCCACGTCCCGAGCGAGATGTAGCACGTGGTGCCGATAACGGAGTAAGGATGGGCAGGACAGCAGACAGAGACTGAATCATGCATAGATTTACGCTGCGTTGAACGAGGTTTAGCATGAAGTGCCGAGAACGGAGTAAGGATGAGCAGGACAGCAGACAGAGACTGAATCATGCATAGATTTACGCTGCGTTGAACGAGGTTTAGCATGAAGTGCCGAGAACGGAGTAAGGATGGGCAGGACAGCAGACAGACTGAATCATGCATAGATTTACGCTGCGTTGAACGAGGTGTAGCATGAAGTGCCGAGAACGGAGTAAGGATGGGCAGGACAGCAGACAAGACTGAATCATGAATAGATTTACGCTGCGTTGAACGAGGTGCAGCATGAAGTGCCGAGAACGGAGTAAGGATGGGCAGAACAGCAGACAAGACTGAATCATGCATAGATATACGCTGCGTTGAACGAGGTGCAGCATGAAGTGCCGAGAACGGAGTAAGGATGGGCAGGACAGCAGACAAGACTGAATCATGCATAGATTTACGCTGCGTTGAACGAGGTTTAGCATGAAATGCCGAGAACGGAGTAAGGATGGGCAGAACAGCAGACCGACACTGAATCATGCATAGATTTACGCTGCGTTGAACGAGGTGCAGCATGAAGTGCCGAGAACGGAATAAGGATGGGCAGGACAGCAGACAAGACTGAATCATGCATAGATTTACGCTGCGTTGAACGAGGTGCAGCATGAAGTGCCGAGAACGGAGTAAGGATGGGCAGGACAGCAGACAAGACTGAATCATGCATAGATTTACGCTGCGTTGAACGAGGTGTAGCATTAAGTGCCGAGAACGGAGTAAGGATGGGCAGGACAGCAGACAAGACTGAATCATGCATAGATTTACGCTGCGTTGAACGAGGTGCAGCATGAAGTGCCAAGAACGGAGTAAGGATGGGCAGGACAGCAGGCAAGACTGAATCATGAATAGATTTACGCTGCGTTGAACGAGGTGTAGCACGAAGTGCCGATAATGGACTAAGGATGTGCAGGACAGCAGAACGACACTGAATCATGATTAGATTTACGCTGCGTTGAACGAGGTGTGGCATGAAGTGCCGATAATGGAGTAAGGATGGGCAGGACAGCAGACCGACACTGAATCATGCATAGATTTACGCTGCGTTGAACGAGGTGTAGTATGAAGTGCCGAGAACGGAGTAAGGATGGGCAGGACAGCAGACAAGACTGAATCATGAATAGATTTACGCTGCGTTGAACGAGGTGTAGCATGAAGTGCCGATAATGGAGTAAGGATGGGCAGGACAGCAGACAAGACTGAATCATGAATAGATTTACGCTGCGTTGAACGAGGTGCAGCATGAATTGCCGAGAACGGAGTAAGGATGGGCAGGACAGCAGACAAGACTGAATCATGCATAGATTTACGCTGCGTTGAACAAGGTGCAGCATGAAGTGCCGAGAACGGAGTAAGGATGGGCAGGTCAGCAGACAAGACTGAATCATGCATAGATTTACGCTGCGTTGAACGAGGTGTAGCATGAAGTGCCGAGAACGGAGTAAGGATGGGCAGGACAGCAGACAAGACTGAATCATGCATAGATTTACGCTGCGTTGAACGAGGTGCAGCATGAAGTGCCGAGAACGGAGTAAGGATGGGCAGGACAGCAGACAAGACTGAATCATGAATAGATTTACGCTGCGTTGAACGAGGTGTATTCGTTCCAAGCTTTTACACGACGTGGGTACAACATAATGGAAAGGTATCGCTTAGCCTTATGGAGGAATAAATAACTGACATAGTAGAGCTCGTTTTTAAGGAATGTTTACGAACATCCAACTTTTAGATTCATAAAACTTTACAACTGAAACACTCTAAGAAATATCTAAATTAAACACTTTTCTTTTATTCCAAGATTTTGTACAGAACCGGCCATTGAAAGTGTTTAAAATGGCACAAAGGAAGCTTTAAATGAAAAGTTTTAGAAAATTCAATTGCGCGAAAATAATCTTCTTCAATTAATTTATTAATTTTATACAGCTGTACAGAGAACCGATTTCCCGAAGAGAAACACTTTGTAGCGAAAACCGTTATGCAACGAAAATTGTTACATTTATTATTAAAACAAGTAACATATTTATACAGTAGAGTCTCGAAATTCCGAGGCCCGATATTTCGAGATTTCGTTAAATTTGAGCCATTTCTTTGAGCCTATTTTATCATATTGATGGAAAATGATGAGCCGGGTTTCCAATAAATGCTTATGTCAATACTGTTTGAAAAGGAAATGAGTCAGGCATCTAAGAAATGTTCATATAAAATTCTATAAACTTATTTAGTGCATTTTTAATTACCTATAGTATTGGGGTGCATTAAAACTCCTAAAACTTCTAAAATGAATGTATTTCCATGCAATCCGAGTTTTCGGTTCCATCTACATCGAATTATTAAGACTATATCGAGTTTATATCTATCTATCTATCTATCTATCCATCCATCCATCCATCCATCCATCCATCCATCCATCCAACTATCTATCTATCTATCTATCTATCCATCTATCGATCTATCTATCCATCCATCCATCCATCCATCCATCCATCCATCCATCCATCAATCCATCCATCAGTCCATCCATCAGTCCATCCATCAGTCCATCCATCAATCCATCCATCCATCCATCCATCCATCCATCCATCCATCCATCTCTCTCTCTCTCTCTCTCTCTCTCTCTCTCTCTCTCTCTCTCTATATATATATATATATATATATATATATATATATAGAAATAATTACAATTAGGGCTAATATGTATATACACATGACAAAATCACAATATTAAGTCGTAAAATAGAAAGCGAATTAATGCATTAATGTTTGAAAAAACTGTATTAATATCAGTGTCATGGACTAGAAGTTTAAACAAATATATTTGAACTTGACAGAGATAGAGAGAGAGAGAGAGAGAGAGAGAGAGAGAGAGAGAGAGGAGTTAAGCATTTAATATGATATAATAGTATAAACTAAGAATTATTTAATAAGTTATTTATTTAAAAGTATCCAAATTATAAAAAAAATATTAACATAATAACCAGCTTTGATACAATCCTATTGTCGTTATTAGGGTTAAATAAAGGCACAGAAGCCGTAAAGCCATCGAGGGCGCCTTTCTTTACGCAAAACGATCAACACTTCATGAAACGATTAAGTGACTTGCAAGCACAAAATTGTTAAGAAACCCATTTACATATTCATGAGGCGACAGTGTCACAGAATGTTGTCTTAACATCTTTGCCCGTCTTTCAATAAAGCCTAAAATAAATTCAAAGTCAAAACACAGATTAAATATACTGTAATATAATCTTCCGTACAAAGGCCATTGTAAGAGAGTGCTTTTCCTTTTCAACACAAACACGCAGGAATAAATCTTCTGCCGTTTGAGCGATCCCACACGTAACACTTTGTTCGCGTCTTAAACCGGGTTGTTAGTTCTCATCGTTGAAATTTATGTGTGGTGTTTGTCATTGGTAACGTTCTTCTACGAGGTGTTGGAATTATTTACTGGCCACGTTCCTAACACAGAGATGTTATTTGCACTCGTACTTTAACAGCGGAACTAGGTACAAAAGCAAGATAGTCGGTGAACACCTCTCCTGACCCAAGATGATATTGGTCTGCTTCAGTAAGCTACCCTCGCCCACGAGAGGCCAAACTTTACCCCTACTAGCAGTACCACGGAATCCTTACTTTTTTAATTCCACCTAATTAAACTCTACTCGCCACGCCATTCTTTTTTTAAGGAGGTGTACTGGACTTCTTTGTGACTTCGATAGAGAATAGGTTTGTTACAGGGTTTATCTGTATAGACGAGATCCATCTCCTTTAAGTCCGTGACCTTGGAGAGATGTCATGTAAGCTGTAAAAAATTTCTTAGATGGTAAAAATTTTAGCGTGACCCAACTCGAAGATTTTTCTCTTACAATTTTATGCTCAAGCGCGCCAAAAAAATGTAATTCAATAAACGTTGACGGAATAACAAACAAATTTAGAACATTTTGTTTTTCCAGGTTTATAAACTAGCTCGGGTAGACGTTTGCCTGATCTTGTGCATAAAAGTAAACGGTTGACAAATACTAGTAACTATCAGTAAAGAATCGTTATTGACAATCGGTTACTTGTAGCAAATTTCCTAAAATATTCACGAAAGAAATAACTTTTCGCTGATAAAAAGTATTTAAAGAAAGTAAATCGAGATAGAAAAATAATTTGGCTTCTGGTATGCCCGAACTCACAGAGGCAAAAACAAGACAGTTGGTTCTTTAAAAAAAAAATTATGCTCAAAGATTTTTTGTTTGATATTTTCAGGCAACTAGATTTCACTGCGACATGACTTTCAAACATTAAATCATAAAACATAACCTTGTTAGAACTAATAAAACTAATATAAACTTAAATCAAGTTAAAATATTTTCCTTTTCGTTGCTCGCAATGTAATAAAAACAAAATGTACAATCACAAAGAACTAGGCAAATTCAATAAGGCGAAATTTGCATGCTTCAGGGCGTGTCTAAGACAACTTACAGTTGACATTGAGGTTAACGATGGCCTCCAGCTTGCTGCCGGCAGACATCGCTCTGTTCCAAACTGTGCATCGGTAGACAGCGCCGTCGTCTCCTTTACCCGGCTTCAGGATCAGTTTCGAAGCGGTCCCTTGGTCCGTGACGGTGCGCACTGCCGATTCTATTGGTTCCCGGTTGCCTTCACGGTACCATCTGGAATAAGCAACACGAATCTTGAGTAATTTTAATTTTGTTTTAATTTAAATTGTCCTAACACACACACACACACACTCACACTTATTATTATAAGCAGGCTCAAATGTTTCACGCATTTCAGTTGCATTCTCATACGAAAATCTTGTTCTCATAATTCAAATAAATTGAAATGCAGTAATCAAAAAATTATTGCTCTAAAACGAAAAATAGTAGCAGTAAATTTTCTAAAATTTTACTTTTTATGCAATAGTTTTTAGTGATTTTACTGCCATATTCATATTTTTGACAGAAAAATGGCCTGTAAAAATAATGCATTAGTTATCCCTTATTGTCATAATGTTTTAGAGGGAAACAAGAATATTGAACGTTATGTTTTACAGTGAATAAAATAATTTGTTACAAACATGAAGTGAGACTAAACAATATACAATTGAAACGACAATTCCAAATAAACATGTAACAAAACATTATTTTACCAGTATATTTGTGACCAGTTTGCATCCTCAGGGAACTGAAGTAAAAAATACCCTCACAACAGCTTTGTTATTTTCCTAAACTTGAGGTAATCTTTACTCTCTTATCAAAGTTTATGTTTAGTATTTGAAGGTGATAAAATAGTTTCCAATTATTCGTCAGGATTTTAAGAGTTTATTTTATTTATATAAGAAATAAATGTAATACATTTAATGCAAGAATCTTAGAAAATATTGTACTTCTAAAGCAACACAAATTTTATAAAGCTAAAAGTAAATGGCTTTTCCTCGTAAAAGTAGTGGCTGAAGTTGAATATGAAAACAAATA